>APFE030512707.1:0-43853 GCA_000404065.3 Pinus taeda
GACCTTGACACTTCAAAATCACTTTGTAAGAGCACATTTGATCACTGGAGGAAGGCTGTAAAGACTGACACTAACATTTCCTACATAGATTTTAGAGCTACCTCTTCATCGAGAGGTGGAATTGAAGTTGTAGCTTAAATAAATGCTTGAAAAGGGATACATAAGTCCAAGTGTGTTTCCTTGTGGTGCACCAATGTTATTTGTAAAGAGGAAGGATGGCACAGTTATATTATGCATTGATTATAGGAGCTTGAACAAGGCGACTATTAAGAATAGGAATCCATTATTGTGGATTGATGACTTGTTTGATCAGTTTAAGGGAGAAATAGTGTTATCGAAGATTGATTTGAGATATGGATACCATCAAGTGTGCATTAAAGAAGAATATATCTATAAGAATTCGTTTAGTATGAGGTATGGAAATTATGAGTTTGTGGTGGTTCCTTTTGGTCTTACTAATGCTCCAAGAACTTTCATGTGTTTTTTAACAATATGTTGTGTCCTTATCTAGACAAGTTTGTGATAGTGTTCGTTGGTGATATATTGATATATTATAAGAATGAGGAAGTGCATGCAGGTCAACTGACAACAATTTTGAGATTGATGAGAGAGAATTAGTTGTATGCCCTAACTCAGTAAGTGTAGTTTCTTTTAATATCATATTTATTACTTGGGTCATGTTGTTTCCATGGAGGGGATATTCGTTGACCCAGGAAAGATTAAGATATCATGGAGTTCCGAAATCCTAGGAATGTGGATGAAGTCAGATCATTCATGGGGCTAGAAGGTTATTATAGGAGGTTCATGAAGAAATTCTCAAAGATTGGCTATCCTATTACATCTTTGTAGAGAAAAGGAAAGAATTTTAAATGGATTAAGGAGTGTGAAACTATTTTTGAGTAGTTGAAGCATTTTCTTACAAACTCTCTAGTCTTGAAGATTGCATGTCTTGATAAAGAGTTTTTAGTCTGTATAGATGCTTGCAAGGTGGAGTCTTGATACATGAAGGGAAGGTGGTATGCTATGAGTCAAGGAAGACAAATGAGCATGAGAGGAACTATGTTACTCATGATCTTGAGTTGAGAACTGTCATTCATGGATTGAAGATGTGGAGACATGATATTCTTGGTAGGAGGCTCATCTTGATGAGTGATCATAGTGGGTTGAGGTACTTATTTTACCAACCTAATCTGAATTCCAGGTAATCTAGATGGTTGGATAACTTCAGTGAGTTTCACTTTGATATTAGATATATCAAAGGAAAGGAGAACAAATTTGGAGATGATCTTAGTATAAGAGTGTAGGTGAATCATATTTCAGTTGTGAGATCTTATGGGACAAATTTACAAGAGTAGATATTGCATGCAAGGAAGCATGATGAGAGGTACTAGCAAATGAGGTAGATATTGCAACAATAGGGTGAAGGTGATAGGGATGAGAAATATCACCTCATGACAGATGGATTGATTAGGTTTAGGAACAATATTTATGTGCGGATAATAAGGATATCAAGAAGCTTATCTTGAGGGAGTTTCATGTCAAGCCCTATTTAGGTCACTTAGGATATCATCAGACATTGACAATAGTCAAGAAGTTCTATCATTGGCTGAATTTGAAGAAAGAGGTTGTTGAGTTTGTTGTTAGATGCTTGTACTGTAAGAAGGTGAATGTTGAGTGTAAGCACCCAACTATCCTATTGCATCCTATTCCGCTTCAATAGTGTAAATGGGAGGTTATTTCCATAGACTTATTTATAGGTTTGCTGAGGACATCGAGACAACATGATTTCATGATGGTTGTGGTAGACAGGTTAAGTAAGGTAGCTCAATTCATTGCAGTGAAGTCTAGTAATTAAGGAGATAGCTCATATCTTCATCAAGGAGATAATGTGTTTGCATTGTGTTTCAAAGAAGATCATATAAGACAAAGATGACAAGTTCACTTCCAAGTTTTGGAAGGAGTTGGTTGTGGGTTTCTAGAAAAAGTTAGATTTCATTATATCTTATCATCCATAAATAGATGTAAAGACAAAGAGAGTGAATGAAATTATTGAGGATATTTTGAGGATGCATGTCATGCATCAACAAAGGAAGTGGGAGGAGTATCTTCCACTAGTAGAGCTACATATAATAATGGGTATCACGAATCCTTGAGGATGAGTCCATTTAGGGCTCTTTATGGTAATAGTTGTAATACTACCATTAGATGGAGTGATCTAGTGAGCAAGGTATTAATTAGATAGGATGTGTTGGCTTAGATGGAACAAGAGATGTAGGATAATGAAGAGGAATTTAAAGGCAACATAGGATATGCATAAGAGTTATGCAGATCGACATAGATAATTAAAGGAATTTCAGGTTGGACAACATGTGTACTTACACATCAATCCCAAGAGGAAATTCTTGAGGATTGGGTGATGTGCCAAGATGGAACCTTGTTATTGTGGGCCTTTTGAGATTGTTGAGAAGATTGGAGTAGTGGCCTATGGAATTGCACTACTACTAGCAGTGAAAGTCCATGATTTTTTCCATGTTTCGTTGCTTAAGAGATATGTCCAGGATGTTGATCATGTGATTGATTAGTTTGTATTATAGGGGTAACCAAAGGGAGAGTTATATCAGGAGCCATAATGCATTTTGAAGAAAAAACCTCATGCTCTGGAATAGAGAAATTGAGAAAGTTAAAGGTTAGTGGAAGCACTTTAGGCCTGATGAAGCTACATGGGAGATGGATGATTACATGCATGATTTGTATCCTTATTTATTTGGTAGTTGAGAAGACGTATTTGGTCTATGTGTTTTGGTTTATCTTTATGCATATGTGTATTAAAATACTACAATGAGTTGTGTTATAGAGCTCCAATAAGCATTATGTTGTAAATATTGCATCGAGCTGTGTTATAAAGCTCCAATAAGTTGTATGGTGTTCATGGTTTGAACAGTTTGGTATGATGTAAATGTTGCATCAAGTTGTGTTATAAAGCTCCATGGGTAACATGTTTTAATGGTTATAAATGCCATTGAACATCGAGGACAATGTCCCCCCTAAGGGGAGGGGTTTGTAACCACCCCTAGTTGATTTTATATGTCAATAAAATAATGCAAAGTTCATGGGATGCATATTCCAAGTTGAATGTTAGGAAAACACTTTAGTGGGAATCTCTTGTGGGTTCATAATGGTTATGGAAATTGGAAAAGGAAAAGAGGCAATAATTGGCATTTAATTATGAAAATAAAGGAAAATAGGAGAAAAGGAAGATGAAGAGACATAAATTTGCATGTAAGGGAAATTATACGAAAAATGAAGGAAACTTAAAATAAGAAGACATCAATAATAAAAAGGTATTAGAGAATTAGTTCAAAGCTTTAGTTAGTTTAGTTTTGGCTCTCTCGTTTCATTCTCATACACTCTTGCATGCTTAGAGAATTATAGGATCACATGATCATTCATTTGGATTAGAGAAATAAAGAAAATAACGGAAAGGGAGCGCAAGGGAGAGTTGGATCAACAACTACAACAAGCTTACTTTGTAGGTATCAGGTTGAATGTGTGATTTCCTTGTTTATTTTTGGATGAATGGTATATGCATGTCGTTCGTTTCTTATGTTCTATCATTGGCATGGAGATTTTCCTAGAGTGACATTGGTTTCAACCTTTCCTTTCCATTTCGTGGATAATCGTGGTGCAGTGGGTTACCCATTTGGTTTTTTTCTATTGGTTCTCCATATTCATATGGATGTGGGTTGGAGAAAACATTATAGAGCCTTGGAACAACTTAACTTCCTAGGAGGATATGGGTTGAGTTACTAATCCCTGGATCCTACGGGTTGGGACAAATTCATTGGACCCTTGGAACAACCCGAGTTCCCTGGAGGCTGTGGGTTGAGTTACTAGGTCCTGGAGTCCTAGAAAACTTTGGTACTGATTGATCTAGTTGGTGTTAGTGATTTATGGACTGTATAGGTGAGATCACTGTGGTTGAGGGTTGAGGTCATTTTTCCTCTTGAAGCTCTTATTGGCTTTCTTTTGGTTTAATCCTTATGATCCCACATTTGTGTTTGAAATATGGCACGGGAGTGACTAACTGAAGGAAAAATTTGGTTCACCCAATCAATGGTCATGTGGTACTGTGAAGTCCCTTAGCTGGTTGACATTTTCATATGTTAATATGAACTATTTTCCTATTGTGATATATGAGCACTTGTATTGGTTATTATGCTATTCTTATGAATGATTTTTCATGGCTTATATTCTAGTTATATGTTGTACATATACCTAGTCATATGATGTGCTCTTGTTATGGATCTCTCTCATGATTTGATAAGTTACTGAATGGTTGATGAATGCATGGGCTAATAAGTGTTATTGTAGCTATCTAGAGAGGGAATTGAAGCTCCTTAGTGATTTCTAGATGAAGTTCAAAATTTTATGATCATATATGAATTCATGACATATAGCTTGTATGCTTATTGTATCTTTGACGAAATTCCTATCCTATACTAGGGTTATTCTGGTCAAAATATTGTTCAAGATTTGATTGTTAAGAATTTTTATCATCATCGACATGATTCTAGAAAGCTACATGTAGTTCTCGGTAGTGGTCTAGAGGCTTGCCTGAAAAAGTGGCATAGATGTCATGACCTCATGCACTGAACTGGGAAAATTGGGTTACAGTTGTAGGTAGGCATGATTGTGGGTGCAGTTGTAGCCTCCCAACTTCATGCATGTGGTGTTATGGGTTTAGCTGGGGAGTAAACATTATGAAAATTAGTTCTAGCTCAGGGATTGATCTATTGGGGTGGTTTGTAGTCCCTAAGGGATGACTGTAAGTTGTTGGTTATTTGGACCCACTTCAATAACTAGAAGTTGGAGGTTGAGTCATATCATAGTGATACTCAAATCATGTTTACCCGAGAGAGCTTATCAAAGTTGGTAAATGTGGGAGGAGGCCTAATGTCCAATTATTTGGCTATTTAAAATTGAGGATAATTCATGGATAAGAAGAAAATACTAATGGGGTATATGGAAACATGTCTCATGGAGAACACATGTTGGACAGGGATGACATAGTCAGATGTGGCGGATATTTAGATACATCTGACAGGAGGGGTAGAACTCATGGATTTTATTCTACTTCTAGTTTTGAGAGACACCATCTTCATTACCATCAGTATACTTATATGAGGAGTTAGAAGAAATTTTTTCCAGAAGAGTTCAAGAAATCCAAACCTCCTACATTTGAAGGGGAAGTGAAGAAGTCAGAAGATGAAAAAACATGGTTTCTTGGGATGACTAAGCTCTTCAGATTGCATGATTATATAGAGAATATGAAATCCAATATAACAATGTCCAGTCTCAAGGGAAAATAATATTTTTGGTGGGAATATGTGAAGTGTGTTAGAGGCATCCAGGTAGAGGAGGTGAGTTGGAATTAGTTTAAAAGACTCTTCAGGAAGAATTACTTGTCAGAGAGATAATATGATATAAATTCCAAGGAACTCTATGAGTTGAAGATGGATTCTATGACATATGAAGAGTATATGACTAAGTTTCTAGAGTTGTTGAGGTATGTGCCTTGCCTCAAGGATGACAAGACAAAGCTCCAAAGGTTCATTAGTGTATTTCCTTTAGCATTTAAGGATCAGATTAAGTATGATGAGCCTAATTCATTCAGGGTAGTCATCCGGAAGATGAAGCATTGTTATTAGTATTCTAAGTGTAAGTCTAAGCCTAACTAGGATTGGAAATATAATGAGAATAATAAAGGAAAGTGGGATAAGAAGAAGAAGAAATGAGGATGCAGGTGATAAGGAGAATGCGGCACCTTACAAGAATATCAGTGTACTTGACACAGGGCATGCATTTTAAATTGAGGAGTAGAATAGAGGTGATGAAAAAAATCTTTTTAGGCGTTAGAATTATGGTGGAGAGCATTGCAAGAGTGAATCTACATCACACCAAGCTGACAGGCCTCGAATTTATAGTGCTTACGAGGCACAGATAGTTGGAGATGTTTGAAAGAGTATTCCTTAGATCTATGCAATGGTGGATGATAGCGCTAATCATAAAAAATCCATTACTGAGATGGAAGGTAAGCTTCATGATTAACTTGTTTCCATTTTTATTGATACTAGATCTAATTATAGTTATATTAGTCCTGACCTAGTGGATAAGTGTTTCTTGAATAAATAAGTGCATGAAAAATCTTGGTTTGTGTAGTTGGCTACAGGGACAAAGATAAGAGTTCATCTTTGGGTGAGAGCTTGTGCATTTGAGCTGAATGGTATGCCTACATCAGCACATCTAGATGTGTTTCCTTTCAGATCATATGATCTTAGGTGTGGACTAGTTGAACATACATAGGACTAAAGTGGACTTCTATGACAAGTCTATAGAGTACTTGGCTGATGATAGATAAAGGAGAATTTTGCAGGGAAAAAAGAAGCCTTTATCATTGAGAATGATTACATATATTCAGGAAAAATTTAGTTGTAGAAAAGTATTTGTATTGTATGTAGTTCATATCTCTAGTGACAAAGGGAAGGAAGATGAGGATGATGAAGTCTTGAAGAAGTACCATATTTTGAAGCAGTTTCAGGATGTATTTATTGTAGAGATTTTAGAGTTACCACCTCATAGAGAAGTGGATTTCTCCATTGAGTTGATACCAGGAGAAAAAGTAGCATCAAAGGCACCTCACAGGATGAAAACTCGAGAGTTGGTGGAATTGAAGTTGTAGATCATGGAAATGTTTGTTTGATAAAGGACACATAAGGCCAAGTATGTTCCCTTGGGGTGCACCAATTTTGTTTGTAAAGAAGAAAGATGGTACTCTCATATTGTTTATTGATTACGAGGAGCTAAACAAGGTGAGTATGAAGAAAAATTATCCTTTGTCGTGGATTGATGACTTGTTTGATTAGTTGAAGGGAGAAACAATGTTCTCAAATATTGATTTGAGATTACGATATAATTAGATCTAGTATCAATAAAAATAGAAACAAGTTAATCATGAAGCTTACCTTCCATCTCAGTAATGGATTAGTTATGTTTACAACATCTTATTTTTTAGAAGGCATGGACATTATGAATTTATTGTGGTTCCTTTTGGTGTTACTAATACTCCAACTACTCTCATGTGTTTGATGAACAACATATTGTTTCCTTATTTGGAAAGGTTTGTGATAGTGTTCATTGATGAGATATTGATATATTCTAGGAATGAGGAAGAGCATGCAGAGCACCTGGAAACAATATTGAGAGAGAATCAGTTGTATGCCAAGTTTAGTAACTGCATTTTCTTTTAGTCTCAGATTCAAAACTTGGGACATGTCTTTTCCAAGGAGGGGATATCAATGGACCCAGAAAATATTAAATCTATCATGGAATGACCAACTCCTAGGAGTGTGGATCAGGTCATATCATTCATGAGACTAGCAGGTTATTATGAGAGGTTCATCAGGAACTTCTCATAGATTCATTATCCTATTACATCATTGCAGAGAAAGGGAAAGACGTTTGAATGGAATGCAGAGTGTGCAATTATTTTTGAGCAATTGAGGCATTTTATTACATATTCTCTCGTTATTAATATTATAAATACTGATAAGGAGTTCAAGGTATGTACAAATTCTTGCAAGGAAGGACTTGGTGGAGTCCTGATACAGGAAGGGAAGGTATCATGTTATGAGTCAAGGAATCTCAATGAGAATGAGAGGAACTATGTCACTAATGATCTTGAGTTGGAAACTATCATTCATGCATTAAAGATGTGGAGAAATTATCTTCTTAGTAGTAGGTTCATCTTGATGAGTGATCAAAGTGGGATGAGGTACTTATTTGACTAACCCAATCTGAATTCCAAGAAAGGTATATGGTTGGCTACCCTCAATAAGTTTTACTCTGAGACTAGATACATGAAGGACAAGGAAAATAGGGTTGCAGATGCCCTTAGTATAAGAGTGCAGGTGAATCATATTTCAGCCATGAGCTCTCATGGAACATAATTACAAGACATGATATTACATGTAGGGAAGCATGAGGAGAGGTACCAGTAGCTGAAGCAGAGGTTGTAGCAACAAGGTGAAGGTGATAGGGATGAGAAGTATCACCTTACAATAGATGTCTTGATTATATTTAGGAACAAGATTTATGTGCCAAGTAATAGTGAGCTAAAGAAGTTTATCTTAAGGGATTTTCATGTCAAGTGGCATTCAGGTCACTTGGGATATCAAAAGACATTGATAAAAGTGAAGAATTTCTATCATTGGCCAAATTTGAAGAAAGAGGTGGTTGAGTTTGTTGCTAGATGCATGACTGTCAGAGGGAGGAAGATGAGTGTAAGCGCCTAACTAATATATTCCAACCTATTCTGATTCTATAGTGGATATTGAAGATCGTTTCCATGGACTTCATCATAGGTTAACCAAGGACATCAAGACAAAATGATTCCATCATGGTTGTGGTTGAAATGTTAATCATCGTAGCTCACTTCATTACAATGAAGTATAATAATTCAACTAGTGAGATAGATCAGATGTTTATTAGGGAGATAATGAGGTTACATGGCGTTCCCAAGAAGATTTTATGAGAAAAAGATGTTGATGAGCCTCGGTATTGCAACAATGATGCCACAACTCCCAAGGTTACCAACTTTAATTATCAACCTGGGGTTCGTATAAACTTAAGAGATATCAACACTATATGTGAAGCATACATTGTGTCCTTCCTTTGCTGTCATGATGTAATGGATTGCATGTACTGAAGTCAAATCCTAAACTAATTAAGGAAAATGAAATGTTCAAAATGGAACCTTAACCTATTCAAAGAGAGATATTACAAGGGAAGAGACTGAAATCAAATTCTAAAACACACCATTTTCTAACTATCTACTAAGAGGATTTGCTTCAAAACAATGCTAGTTAACATGTATGAAATCCTATTGTCCTAACCATCAAAACTTCTATTGATGTGCATGTAAATGAATAAAATCAATATGTTTTTCTTTTTGTCTTTTTTCATCTAAGAGTGTGAAAACTAATCTCTTTTGGTGATGTGGCAGGTGGCTTGGAGATGATGGTGAATGGTCAAAAGGATTGGGAGACAAGTAGGGGCCCTTTGCTAGATTCCTAGAGGAGCTTTCCTCAATTCGACCTCAAAATAATGTTTCCTACAAGATGTTATAGGATTTCCTACACGATGTCTTGAAAACCTACAAGATCCCAAAAAACCCTACTGCATACAACTGAGAGCAAAAGGATGGATTTTTAAGTTGATGGAAAGCCTAGGGAAGGTGGCTAGTGAATGGAATGAGAAAAGGGAGTTCCTATGACCACTTCAGAACTCAAAACCAAAGTTGGGAGATGGATGGATTTGCTCAAAAATCTTGGAGATGTTTTCTTGCGATATGATGAAATTGGTGAGATTTAGTGAAAGAAAGTGAGGACCATGGGTGGATGAAGTTAGGATGAGGTTGCTGACTATGAAATCTCTCTCTACTCCTGAAACACCTGCACTGCATCAAACATTGACATTTACCCAAAAATCATGAAAACAAGAATATTTTCAATTATATAGAGGAAACATAACTTCATGAGCTAGCTATCTACTTTATGCATGAGGAAAACTTTGTAGAATGATATAAAACATTGATGAGATCTAATGTAAGACTGAAGATAGAAGAAAAGGAAATCAAATCCTACTCTTGAAAAATATAAAAATTCTAACCTAAGTGTGGAGCAAGAGGGTTAAAATATTCTTGATGGCATGGAGGTCAAGTAGAGGCCTAATCCCAGCTTCAATGACGTTTTTTCTCAATTTGGGCTCAAAATAGGATTTCCTACATGATGCTACAATAATTTCCTACAGGATGTATAGATTTACTATAATTCATCGAATGACCAAGAAACTCAAGCCAGAATTGGATGGGACAATTTTTTATTATTAACTAGGATATCTTAGGTCCCCATTCCAAGTGGAATCACTCAAAAATACCTCTGTTAACCCATGCTCAAAAATAGAAAAACATTACTAGTCAAAAATATAGAAATTCGAGAACTAATGAGCTAGTAAATCTAAAAAATGCCTAACGAAATCAAGTGAAAATGCAATGGGATAGTTTTTGTTATGAACTAGAATTATTTTGTGATCCGATTCAAGTGGAACCAACTCGATTGAAGCTTGTTAGCATGCTCTAAGAAATAACAGAAATTTACTGTTCTTTGCTAAAAAGGAGGTCCAACAATCTAGATTTGGGAATAAGAAGACTAATCCAAGAATCTCAATGATTACTATGAACTTCCAAATGTTTTCCAATGACGATATAATGCTTTATATTCTGCAAAATAACTTCCATTAATCATTTAACTCTATCCTACAACAATAAATCATTAATACTAAATGCAGAAGTACAAAGAAATAAAAACTAGAGATGCATGTGAATAAGCAGTGAAAAGAAGGAAAGAAAATGATACAAAAGGGCTCTGAGGGTCATAGGATGGACAAGCCCAAGGAAACTCAAATACCTATGGAGGAGAACAAGATTTAGAAGCTAAACATGAAACCAATCTTCATTATTCCATCAATACAATTACATCCTTGAAAGAAAATACAATGTAGTTGTAGAAATACGAGTTCTCTCCACAATAACAGTAATGAAAATCTATCCGTAAAAGAAAATTCAACTTCGTGCTTATAAAAAATTATTAGGAATCATTTCCCATGAATAGAGGAATATATCCCCACAAAAATCCCTTGATTAGTGGATTTGGTCCCCAATACTAGGAATCTGCATTAAATGGCAGGGAACACATTCTGAGATTTTCCCAGAAATTGGAGTTCCACAATTTGTGCCATAATTCCATAATATATTATTGATTTATTATTTATTATTGACCCTCATGTAGTAGGGAACAAGTCCCTAAACTATTTCTTCCAAATCTTCATATTTTTCCCAATATTCTCATAATATTCCACAAAAATAAATAATAGTAGGAAAAAATATGAGATTATTCATAAACCTTCCTAATGAATATATTAAAGTTAAAAATACATTATCTAATTTAGAAAGAGAGGTTTAATGTAATGAAGTATGGTCATAGGCCTTAATTTATGTTTAATTTAGAGGCATGGGCCTTAATTTATGTCTAATTTAGAGGACCATCAAATGCCAAGTTCACTTCCATGTTTTAGAAGGAGGTTTTTGTAGTCTCGGGGACAGAAATTAGCTTTTAGTATAATTTATCATCCACAACAAAATGGAAAAATAGAGAGGGTTAAGAAGATTCTTGAGGAAATGTTGAGGATGTATGCCATCCAATAGCAAAGGAAGTGGGAGGATTATCTTCCACTAGTAGAGTTCGCATATGATAATGGGTATCGAGAATCCTTGAGGATGAGTTCGTTTGAGGCTCTTTACGAGTGGAGCTATAATACTCCAATCAACTGGAGTGACCTAGTGAACATGGTATTGATTGGTCCAAATATGTTGGATAACATGAAACAAGAGATGCTGGTTATCAAGGGGAATTTAAAGGCATCAAAATACAGGTAGAAGAGTATGAAAATCATGACAGAGAATTCAAGGAGTTTTATGTTTGAGAGCATGTCTACTTGCACATCAAGCCCAAGACTAACTCCTTGAGGATTGGATCATGTGCCAATTCAGAACCTCAGTATTGTGGGCCTTTGATATCCTTGAGAGGATTGGACCAGTGGCCTATAATCTTGGACTACCACCAACAATGAAATTCCATTACGTTTTTCATGTTTATTTTATTAAGAGATATGTCCACGATGATCATCATGTGATTGATTGGTTTGTATTGTAGGTTGAACCCGAGGGAGAGTTCTAGCTAGATCCACAGTGCATTTTGTAATGGAAACAAACCATGCTCTAGAATGGAGAAATCAAGAATGTTAAAATTTAGTGGAAGAATTTTGGGCCCAAGGAAGCTACATGGGAGATGGTTGATCAGATGTGGGCCTTGTATCCTTCCTTATTTTCAGTTTGATTAGATGTGTTTTGCTTTATATTTATATATGGATATGTGTATTGTAAATGCTGCAATGAGATGTGTTATAACTCTCCAATAAGAAATATGTTGTATATATTACATCGAGATGTGTTATAAAGCTCTAGTAAGAAGTATGGTGCTCATGGTTTCAATAGTTTAGTGTGATGTAAATTCTACATCACGATGTGTTATAATGATCCATGGGCTCCATGTCTCAATAACAAGATTTATGTGTCAAATAGTAGTGAGCTCAAGAATCTTATCTTGAGGGATTTTCATGTCAAGCTATACTCAAGTCACCTAGGATATCAAAATACATTGACAAATATCAAGAAATTCCACAATTGGCCAAATTTGGAGAAACAGGTGTTTGAGTTTTTTGCTAGATGCTTGGACAACTAATAGGTGGAATCTGAGTGTAAGAACCCAAATGGTCTATTGAAACCTCTTATGATTCTAGAGTGGAAATGGGAGGTCATTTCCGTGGACTTCATTACAGGTTTTCTGAGGACACTAAGACAACAAGATTCCATCATGGTAGTGTTTGACAGGTTAAGTAAGGTACCTCAATTCCTTGCAGTGAAGTCTAGTAATTCATTTAGTGAGGTAGCTTAGATCTTGATTAGGGAGATAGTTAGGTTGCGTGGTGTTCCCAAGAATATTATATGAGATAGAGATGCTAAGCTCACTTCTAGGTTTTGGAAGGAGTTGTTTGCAGGCTCGGGGATAGAGTTAGCCTTCAGAACAATTTATCATATGTAGATAGAGGGGGTCAACAAAATTCTCGAGGACATGTTGAGGATGTATGGCATGCATCAGGAAAGGAAGTGGTAGGAGTATCTTTCACTGATATAGTTCAAATAAATATTAGGTATATAGAATCATTCAGGATAAGTCCATTTGAGGCTCTTTATGCACAGATTTGTAATACACCCATTAGTTGCAGTGATGTAGTGAATATGGTTTTGATTGGACCAGTTGTGTTAGATGAGATGGACCAAGAGATGTAGGTTATCAAGAGGAATTTAAATGAAACATAGGACATGCAAAATAGTATTCAAATCAACATAGTGAATTCAAGGAGTTTTTGGTTGGAGAGAATGTGTAATTGCACATCAAGCCCAAGAGGAGTTCCTTGAGTATTGGATTATGTGCCAATATGGAACCTTGATATTATGGGACTTTGAGATGTTTGAGAGGGTTGGACCACTGACCTATAGACTTGAATTTCCACTAACAGTGAAATTCCATGATGTTTTCCATGTTTCATTGCTTAAGTGATATGTCAAGGATGTTGATCATGTGATTGATTGGTCTCTATTGTGGATGGAACCAAAGGGAGATTTCAACCATATCCATAGTGCATTTTTCAGTGGAAACAACTCATGCTATGGAATAGAGAAATCAAGTAGGTTAAAGTGCAGCAAAAGCACTTTGGGCCCAAGGAAGCTATATGGGA
Organism: Pinus taeda; assembly: GCA_000404065.3. NCBI lineage: Eukaryota > Viridiplantae > Streptophyta > Pinopsida > Pinales > Pinaceae > Pinus > Pinus taeda. Next base: position 13,474 of record APFE030512707.1, read on the forward strand.
GATGGCCGATTAAATGTAGGACTTGTATTCTTCCTTATTTGCTGGTTGAGAAGATGTATTTGGCTTATCTGTTTTTTATTTTTTATATTTATATATGCATATGTGTATTGTAAATAATTCAATGAGTTTTGCTATAAATATCCAATAAGCAGTATGTTGTAAATATTGCATCGAGATGTGTTATAAAGCTCCAATAAGGAATATTGTGTTTATGGTTTTAGCAATGTGGTGTGATGTAAATGCTACATCAAGCTATTTTATAAAGGTCCATGGGCAGCATGTGTTTTTCTGGTTATATGCGTCATTGAACACGAAGGAAATTGTTCCCCCAAAGGGGAAGGGTTTGTAACAACCCATGGTTGATTTTATATGTAAATAAAATAATACCAAGGTCATGGAGTACATATTACAAGCTGAATGTTGGTCAAACACTTTAGTGGGAATCACTTGTGGTTTAATGGATATAGAGATTGGAAAAGGAAATATCAAAGAAAAAGAGGCAATAAATGACATTTAATTATGAAAATAAAGGAAAATAGGAGAAAAAGAATATGAAGAGACACAAATTTGCATGCAAGAGAAATTAGAGGAAAAATGAAGGAAAATGAGACATTAGTGATGAAAAAGGCATCAGAGAATCGGTTCACAACTTTTACACAATGTTTTGTTCATTTATGATGTTTTTCAATTTTGCAAGAGCTTGTAAAAGTGGGTAAATGTGGGAGGATGAATTACAGGGTGTTAGCACATACATGTAGGTTCAAACACGGATTATATGGGATATATATGATTGTAACTGACATATATAGTAAGGTCACTTGGACACGGTGTCACTATGTGGTTCCTTGGTTATGTGCTTTGATGAAGGGGTGGTATCATATAGGAAGGATGATATTGTGAGTATGTGTTTTCTTCTATGTAGCTTTTCAAAGTGGTTAAATGTAAGTAAACATTTTTTTAAAGTTTGTAATCTATGAAAATAGATCAATTTGGAATGGTTTTGATGAAAAATGCTCACAAATAGTTTAATACTTTTTCCACAACTAAAACAAAGCAACCAAAATTTAAAATAACAATTATAAATATTAATTGTGATTTAAATTGACATACATATGACAAAAAAAAACACTTATTATACAAGAGTGGGTAAAAATAAATTCTTAAATAGGTGAAAAAATATTTTTTTACCAAGTTATTTAATTATTTTACCAAATGCCTGCTTGTGGCCAAAATCAACTATGAACTTGTCCACACTCTAGAAGAGGAAAAAGAATGAGTGTCCCCCAAAAAAACCTAAAAAAACTTCTAACTTTCTCAAAATGGTTGAACAATAATATGGAGAGAGAGGGAGCAACAATAAGTGGATAACATTCTTGTTGATGATCAAGAGGCCACAAATGTGCATCAACCCCGAGAATTACTTAAATTCTTCTACATCCCAAATATGTGAGTGTAGAAAGAGTTGTTGTAGTCACTGATATGATATCAGGATCCTTGTCGAGACTCATTCAGGATAGATGATGAACCCATTAAGTTGGAAGTGGATGATATCTACTTAATTATAGGTTTATCCTAGTGTAGGGAAGTAATCAAACTTAAGAAAGGTGGATATAATGGGAGCTCATTGAAAACTCAAGAATATGTTAATTCTTATTGCTCCATGAGAATGCAGAAGATGAGCTCCAAATTTCCAATTAACAAAATTGAGATTTTGATCCCCAATTATCCTCCTTATGATATCTTGGAAGGAAATATCTACAAAAAAACACTTAGCCTTACACCCACATTTTTACTATGGGGTAGAGTGTTTGTGTCTTATAGTATTTGATAGGTGCACAAGGTTCCTAGTTTACATGCAAAACCATTTTATAGAGTGTAAACTAGGATGATAAAATAACCTTGGATATTGTAGCATCTTGTAAACATTCTTCCGAAAGTGAATTCCATTGATGCATCCATGCATTGTACTACCCCACACCCAATATATGGGAATCTATGATGGTCACAAAAATGGAGGTAGGCAAGTTTCCTTTGATGATGATTTCCTTAATTATTGGTGTTATAACTTATTTGTAATGATTGAACTAATTTGAGTAACCTATATAGGTTAGGAGGTTGATACATTGAGATAATGCATTGTGAAGCTCAATTTTATGCCTCGATTGGTCTTATTTATCTCGCAATTAGTGGTACCATCACTCCATAATCTCCTGTGACGAGTGATGATTACTCGAGGGACATTAACATATAGTGATGGACATGCCAAATTTCTGTATTTGATATTTTCCTAGGTGAACAATTCGAGAGGTTGTGATTCCTTATCATATGGCCTAGAAGTTTGTAATATTCTCTAAATTATCAAGGACCTTGTTGTCTACATTTATCCTCCAGTCCCCTTAGTAGATCCATATGAATAGGAAAGTAATAACGATAAAGGAGAACAAGATTGCAACACAATGCTGTGAGAGTTTCCCTTGCTTTCATCTATTTCCAAGGAGGACTTAGAGACAAGCTATCAAAAAGGTCTTCACGAATATCAAAGGTATAATCTTGTTTGATTAGTAGTTCCTTCATAATATACATAATATTATTCCCCCCCATATATAGTGTATGTGATATACTTGTATTATATGTATATTAGTTTGAAAAATGTTCATTGGATCTTGTTTACCTCTCACCTTTGAATTGCTTGGAAATAATATTTTGGTGCTTGCGGATTATGTCTAGGTAATGGGCATTAGGGGAAGGAACAAAAAATTCAGAATTTGAAGTAGGATATATTACAACCATCACCATTCAAGGTCATAAAAACCATCATCAAATAAGGCATGTCTTCATTCCAATACTTTTCCATTGCATTTTTATAAAGTATACATAGGGGCTGATCTAGGGGATTCAGTAGTAGGTGGTATATCAATTGATCTACATAGATGTTGCATAAATCAATGCAGTTACCAATCCAAAAATAGGGTGATATTCCTATTAATAGGTAGTCCCATTAGATCATCATTATTTTCAATTACCCTTATATCAAATTATACTTCTAACAGGATCGAGAGTTAGCTCTACCACTAGATGTTGCATGGGGCGAGATCAGCAAGTAACAATGTTTTTTTTTTTTTTTGTTATTTAATTTTTATGGGTTTTAAGTTTTATAAATAAAAAAGATGAAATCTTTCCCTTTTTTTTGGTGGAGCATAGGTAGAAAAATATTATGATCACATATATTGGACTAGTGTGATTAGAGAGATCTCTATGACATAGACACATGTGTAGAGATTAAGACCATCCTTTGGGAGAGTTTGAGATGGTACTATGGTTAGTATAAAAGAACCTGGAGGGTTTTACCTATATAAGTTCCTATGGCATAAAACAAGAACTTTGTAGAGTGCTATTGGGTGTAGGGATTGCACTTAAGAAAACTCCTCAACACTTAATTATCAACCCGATGGTTTTGTAAACTTAGATACGAAGCAGAGAAAATGACAGAAATGGTATGAAATTTTCCTAGTCATAATCCTACTTCTTAAGGGAAATGCTTTGCAGAATCAAATAGAAAAGAATTAGAAAGACAATTGACATCAAAGCAACTCTAGTGCTAGAATGTAAAAGACAATTTGCAAGTAAATCAAATAAAGAAATTCCACACAATGGAAACCATCTTAAATGTTGTAATGAAATGCTATGTTCATCCTTAGATGGATGGCTAACAATCTAACAAGTTTGGCCCTTGCAGAGTTCTGTCTTCCTCCTGATCTTCCTTCCACACAAACAAACTGCCCTTGCACTATTGCAGTCTGCTTGCAGTAGTGCAGGTACAATATCTCTGTGTAAAAGTATATTTGACCTTCCTTACTAAAGACTTATGTCTTAGTGAAGGTGATATAAGCATCAGGTCTTAGATCATTCCCTTTTTGTGACAAGAGACATGCTCTTGCACCGAGGCAAAGTTTCCTTCACCCAGTTTCCAAATTACTTTTGAAAGGACTGAAAGATTTGCTGAAAAGGAATTGCAACTGTAAATGAAATTTTGAAGTAAATCATCTGTGAAAAGGAAATATTCCTTAATTCATTAAACCTTGCAAAGGAAATAAACTTCATAAAATAAAAGAAATCCAAAGGAATCAAACAATATTCTAAGTGTTTTTCATGTGTTAATTAACTTTGGTATTCCACTCAAAATTATTATGTTCTATGTAAGTATAACATGTCCATGATAATTTTATGCAACCACTTCCAGATCTCCTAAATATGTACTTTTAATGTTGGAGGTAGTTACTAAGTTACTGATTCATTCACTTGTAAAATAACTGGAAATAATATGCAGATAAGTGATTCAATGTTTGTTGCAAAACGAATGACTAAACCAAAGTGCAGGCAAGCGCTTGCACTTGTGTAGGAAAGATTTCCTTGCACGATCTGATTGAAAATGAAGTAAGACAAAGATTGAGAGTAAAGGAAATGTGAGAAATAAATTTCATAAACAAAGTAAATGCAGCTAACTCTCAAACCATAGATATGTTTCAAACTTTAGCTACAAAATATATTTAAATCAGAACTTGAGAAATAACTATTAAAACTGTAACATCACACAACTGCAAAATAAATCTTCACACTATCTTTCTAATTAACAAAAGTGAGAGGGGTAAACGAGCAAGGTTGGTTGAGCCTTAGCCAACCAGCTCATTCCCCTTTTGAGGAACGAAAAAACGTAGCACTTCAAATGTACATCAAATATAAATTAGACATTGTGTATGCAAATCATGGTAGTTCTCGTGTATTACTTGATTCAACAAATATACATAACATAGCAGTCCAACCCCAGAGCTGAGGTGATAACCATATTACATAAGAACCGAAATTACAATCAATGGTTGGCTAGCTAATCCTACCTATGATCCATATCTTATACATCCTTTCGGCCCTAGCCATTTTCACTAATTACAAACATTTATTATTCAGCCTTTTCATCTGAGCATACTTAGAAACCAAAATTACAAACTCAGCCAACAGTTATAATGCACATATATTTCACTTGGCCATAACCTAACTATGGAAAACAATCTCTGATTGTGTGCCACCTATTATCCTTCTTCAGTTCTTGAGAATCTAAACTCATAGTTAAGGATCGAGACCCGTCTTCGTGGAATATTTGGCTTCTCTGCAATCTCGGGTAGTATTCATGGTAGTGTAGGAATGTACCTACACTAGTCATACTCATTCATAATTAATACTAAGTTCCACAATTACTCTAGGAAATTAACGTGAGTTACAAGAGGTATGTAATAGGCATGAAATCGATATAAAATGATTAATAAAACACTGTAATAAATCTTAATGTAAAATATGAGAATGTGCAAGAATGGGTAACTATCTTGGACTAGTGCAGGAAAGAAGGGTCTTTATTAAGGTAAAAAAGAGGTTGATATTTATGGAAATGGGGTAGAAAATAGGGAAATTTTGGACACCAACATCCTCCCATCCCTAAGTTGTTGTGTGTCCTCACACAACGTTTTACCTTCCAAATCCTCATAAATGAATGGCCAGCTCCTCAGTGCTAAACTTCAATGTTTATTCATGCTTTAACTATCTTCAGCTTCTTGTCTCAGGCTTTTCATTGCTACTTTGTCAACTTCTTGAGGTGTTTATAGCATTTGGAATCCTGATACTTCCATACCTTTACTTACTGCTTTTGCCTCTTTACTTCTGCAAGTAACTCCACCTTGCTCTACTTCTGGCAACTCTGCTCTTTCATGACCTCATTCAAAGCCTCCAGGTCATGGACTTGTTGCTCCAAATCTACTATTATGCTGTTGAGGAAGAGAGTGGAGGGTGTTGTGATGAGATCTTCGTGTGTGAATGCCTTCTTGGCCACCGACTTGAAATAAGTCCCATCATCATCAAGGTCAAGGTTGTCGAATGTATGTCTTATGACGTCACTCACAATTTCTATACTCAGGGTTTTCTCATCACTGAGGGTTTTGATGCCCTCACCAATATTCATGCCAAGGGTTTCCATACCTTATGCACTCACTTCCTCAAGGATCTTAACACCTTGTTCTTCTAGGTTCGTGGGGGTTCAATACCCTGTCTTCCCCAATTAGTAGGGGTTTCGATTCCCCATTCTTATACAACTGTAGGGGCTTCAGTACCCTATCCTTCTAGAACTGCAGGGTCTTCAATACCTAGACCTTCTAAAACTGCAAGGTCTTCAATACCTCAACCTTCTAAAATCACAAGGTCTTTAGTACCCTGATCTTCTAAAGTCGGAGGGTCTTTAGTACCCCGCTGCTCAAAATCATTGAGGGTCTCTATGCCTAGTTCATTGAAATTATCAAGGGCCTCTAAATGTTCATCCCCTTTGTCCTCCTTTGCTTTGACTTCACCAGTATTTAGTGTCATGTTTCTGCTCCTTATCCTATTGAAAAATGTTGATAACAAGACGTCATCTTCTGCATTCTCCTCATCTTCCACAGTGTGCGCCACTGCATATACAATCACCAAGAGATTATGAACTGTAGGGGAGACTTTGGGTGATTCATCGACTACGATCGATGAACTTGACTGGTTCATCCCTTGGGCAACATTCTTCCTTCTCATCAAGGTTCTAGTCTTCCTTTTCTTTGCCACAGGTGGAGTGTTTTCAACGACCCTCCTGTCTGCTTGCACTGGTGAAGTTTCACATTGCTGCTTGGTAGGAGACAATGTCTCTGCCTTTCTCTTCTTACTTGTACTCATGCTAGCAGACACCTCTACACCGCTCGCTCGAAATTCTTTTAGAAATGTTGCCCATGTTACTCCCTTTTCTTCTAACTTCTTCTTGACCAGAATTGTGATAAGCCCATGATGGTAGAGCTTGGTTGCAACTTGACTTGCACTTCCACTTTGCACATTTTTCTCCATCTTCTCCAGGCATCTGAGCAAGAAGTGAGGGAAATTAATCAACTTTCCTACTTCAAAATGCAGTAGCAGTCGAAGGTGGTATACAAATGCCAATGTATAGCATCCTTCCCTAGTTACAAACTTTTTTAGTATAAATAGTAGGTCTCGCCACTTCCCGACCATGGAAATATGTGGAAGTACTTTCCTACAATCAACCTTAATGTTCTTGTCAATCATGAATGGTGCCAACACTTCTTAGTGAGCTGCTCCTTTTTAAACAAATGCTCCCCTGTAAGTGGAAAGCTTGTGGCTTGTGCAATAAACTCCTCTGTAATTTTGAACTTTAAGGACCCAAACCTAACTCGACTTTCTTGGGAAGTCCTTGCAAATTCCAGTACCACTGCCATGTCAAACCCAACAAACTTTTGTAGGAATGGCATGAACCTAGATTCTTGCAATAGTGCAAGACTATTCATGTACTTAGTGGTCTGTTCGATCTCCTGCAAAGATAGCAGTTCAATCCTCACAGGTGCCATTTCGAACTCCATTACATCGACTTTGATCACACCCTTGGAGGAATTTCTGAGTGACTCTAACGTTCACTAAGAGTTTTATGCTGGAGGGTCATCGTCCTCCATATTTTTAGACCCACTCACTCGGCTATGATGGAAAAACCCCCCTTATTAGGTTTTGATTCGTGTCAGCCTGCTATGGGTGAATCATAATGATTGGATGCAATGGTGGTATATGCGGCAATGGTGCAATGACTACAATGATCAGATTACGGGCAAGCTAATAATGGTTAGGTAATGTGGAATTATTTCAAGGAGGGTGAATGTAGGCTATCTAACATAGTACCATCCCATAGTCGGCATCATAATTTAATCATACATACTTCAGCACTCATTTAAAAGATTAGATTTCAAATCTTATACATCTTGCACTTTAAATATTTTTTTCCTAGGTTAGTAAATAATGAAACAAAGTATCAATTAAAACATGGAATGGGATAACTGATCAACACATATATAGGAAAGTATAGGCCCATAAGTATCCTTGATAAACCACTCTAGGACTATGTAGATTGCTTTCACATTCAACTATATTTCTGCACTAAACTTGCTTGCACTACGTTGTTCTTGCACCAAAGAATTTTACCAATAGAGAATCTGATAGGACATGCTTCTGTAGCTAGACATAAAAAAAAAAAAAGTTCCTCATTATACAAGAAAAATTTATTCGCCATCCTTTCGTGTTTCTCAAACACGCCTTTTGGATTGACTGCATCAAATTCTACAATCTAGTTATGAGGGAATAAAGAAGTGGGAAAGGGTTAAAAATTATAGAATGGGAAGGAATATTATAGTAGGGATTTCATAAACAATATCACCAAGAGGGATAAATGAAACAGGATGTGGGAAGAAATTTAAGGGAAACAGGGATCTTATGAAATCAGGAAAGGGTAGTTTCTCAAAAGAAAGAGGAGGGTAATTCATTGGGGAATTTAGAAAAGAAACTAGAGGGAAATTTTGAAATGGGAAATAAAAGAAAAACAACAATTTTGCCTTGAAATCTGCATGCACTAGTGCAAAAAAAAAAACTGCAGTGGGAAGTAAGCGTTTACTTGGATAAAAATGTCCATGCTAGTTACCCCAAACTTGGGTAAGTGCTCGGTTTCTTGAACCTTATTTTTCTTGGTGGCAGCCAATATAACTAAAAATCAAGTAACATTCCCTTTTTATGAAAATTTTGATCTTCTTTCGAGCATGTGGATTTTTAGGTTGATCCTTTTGCAATCATGTCAGTCAACTGATTTTCATAATTACAAGATTTTTTTTCTTTTTATACTTTTTATTTTTGTCAATTTTTTTCTTTTTCTTTTTTATTTTTTTTAATAAGTACAAGAAGGAATCAATTCTTCAACTGGTTGGTGTTACCACCTACCAACTATTTTTCAAATGGTTGCTGGACTTGCTGCATAAAATCTCCTTTAGTAAGGGGCTGAAAATATACCTTCAATCTATGCTCATTTACAAGGAACACATAATTCTGTCCATCAATAGTTTTGATTTCTACCGCTCCATTTTCTAACACTTTGACCACCTCATAGGGTCCCATCTAGCATGTATGGAATTTTCCTTTAAAATGTTTGAACCTCAAATTGTAAAGGAGTACCCAACCACCTGGTTGGAACTTCTTCTTCTGAATGGACTTTTCATGCCACTTCTTGCGCTATTGTTGAACCAAGATGTTCTGTTGAACAAAATCACTTCAGATTTCATCTACCTCATTTAATTGTAGAAGGCATTACTGCTGTGCTTCCAAGAGATCTAGTCCCAATTGGACTGTAGTCCCGAAGGTCTTGATCTGGAATTCTATTAGCAAGAGGACTTGTTTCCCATACACCATCTCATATGGTGTGTGTCCTATGTTGTTTCTCAAAGTGGTTCGATAGGCCCGTAATTCTTCTGGTAATTTGTCAACCCAATCCTTTCTATGCATGTTTATTGTCTTTGTGAGGATGGACTCAATCACGTTGTTCGTGGAATCTACCTGACCATTTGCTTGCGGGTGATATGGTGTAGATTTTATATGTCGTATTTTGTACTGCTCCATCACACCCTGTACTAGATTAGAAATAAAATGTGATCCATTTTCAGAAAAAATTTCTCTAGGCACACCAAATCTAGTAAAAATTTCAGTGAAAATAAAATCAACAATAACTCTTTCAGTAGCAAAAGAAACAGCTTTAGCTTCTACCCATTTTGTAACAAAATCTGTACAAACCAAAATATGTTTTTTATTTGATGATGCAGGATTTATTGGTCCTACGAAATCAATAGCCCATTTTTCAAAAGGCTCAATCATAACCTGAGGACATAAAGACATTTCATTGGTTCGATTATGCTGGCCAATTCGCTGACAGCTATCACACCAATTGACAATTCTTTTGGCATCCTTGAACAAGGAAGCCAAAAATATCCAACTCGTAACACTCTGTATGCAGTCCACTTAGTGGCGAAGTGACCCCCACAAGGTTCATCATGGGCAGATTTTAATATATCAAACACCTCTTCCTCTCTTACACATCCACGATAATGAGATCTACTCCAGTGTACAAGAGGTCTACTTGGATCTAGGAATATGCAACACTTTTTTGAATGATATTCTGATTTTCACGAGTGGATAAGTGAGGTGGTAATTTTCCAGTGACTAAATAGTTAGCTATGTCAGTAAACCATGGAGATTTTGTTGACACAACAAAAAGATGTTTGTCAGGAAAATCATCATCAACAGGAATTGCTTCACCAGGATTATTTAATCTTGAAAGATAATCTACTACTACATTTGACTTTCCTGGTCTATCAATAATAGTAATATTAAATTCCTGTAATAATAGCAGCCGCCTAATCACTTTACCACTCATTAATGGTTTATTCATCAAACATGTTATAGAGTAATGGTCAGTATGTACAAAAAATTCATATCCTCTAATATAATGTTTGAATTTATTAATAGAAAAAATTACAGCTAAGATCTCTTTCTCAGTAATCGTATAATTGAGTTCAGCAGGTGATAAGTTTTTACTAATGAAATAAATATCATAAGGTTGTTTGTCTTATTCTTGTCCTAAAGCTGTGCCTATAGCAGTATCTAAGGCATCAGAGGAAATATGAAATGGCAGGGACTAGTTTGGTCCTCTCAACACTGGTGCCTGAACTAATTTTTCCTTCAATGTCTCAAAGGACTATTGGCAAGATGTGGACCAAGAAAACTCACTATATTTAGCCAAAAGTCGGAAAAGGGGGGTAGTTATTCTTGAGAAATTCTCAATGAATCTCCTATAGTAGCCTGCATGTCCTAGAAAACCTCTCACTTCCCTTTGAGTTTTGGGTATAGGAAGACTCAAAATGACTTCTATTTTTGCAGCGTCAACCTAGATAATTTTTCCAGAAATAAGAAGGCCAAGAACCACTTGCATCTTACACATTAATCTACATTTCTTGTCACTCAAGGTGAGATGATATTCTTGGTAGGAAGAAGCACTTTTTCTAGATTCTTGAGGGCTTCCTGAAATGAATCACCAAATGTAGAGAAATCATCCATATAAATTTCTACACATTCAAGGTCAACAAAAACAACCAATACTTCCCTTTGAAAGGTAACCAGGTCATTACATAGCCCAGAGGGAAGCACTTGATAAGAAAATGTACCCCATGGACATGTAAAAGTGGTCTTGTCTTGATCCTCGGGTGATATATTTATCTGGTTATATCTGCCAAAGTCGTCTAGAAAAGAAAATTACTTCTTACCAGCAAGGGTATCGAGTAGTTGATTGATGAAAGGAAGAGGGAAATAATCTTTGAGAGTGGCTTTATTTAATTCTCTGTATTCAATACAAATGTGCTATCTCCCATATTTATTTGGGACTAATACTAATGGAGTGACCCACTAGCTACCAAAAATAGGATAGATAAAATTAGCATCTATGAGTTTTTGCAATTCTTCCTTTACAATGTCTCTTAGAGCTAGGTGCATTCGCCTTTGGGGTTGTCGCACAAGTTGGGCTCCATCCTGAATATAGATATGGTGTGTACAAGTTTCAAGAGGGATGCCTTTCATATCTTCATAATGCCATGCAAAGGCATGAAGATGGTTTCACAACAAATTCACCTCCTCTTATTGAGAAGGATCCAAGTCTAAACTAGTATGCAAGGATTTACCTGGACTAATCTCAACAAGAGTTGTATCAAGATGAAGAGTACACAAGGGATTCACTAGAGATGGTGATGATGGAGGTAGAGAGTCATATCCTTCCTGAAAATCTAGACTAAAAATTTGACTTAATGACTCGGAATTAGGCATGGTGTCTAGATTGTTTAGGAAGTCTTAAATATCACCCTCCTGTGAGGACTCCACATTTTGATGTATCAAGGAAACAAGCCAAGTCTCCTCATCACTACTGTAGTCTATCCATAAAGTGTCTTGGAGCTCCTGAATGGATCTAGTGGGTGGTTATAAGGTGACTTTCTTTCTAGAATCTCCATGGGAAATATACATATCACTAGAATGAAATCTGATATAAGCATCAACTGTAGCAAGCCATGATCATCCCAAGATTAAGGTATTCCCTCCCATAGGGTTCTTTAGCTGAAGTATAATGCAATCTGCAGGATATTCCCAAGAATTTAGGGAAACAACCACAACATCCAACACCCCTTCCAGCGTGACTTTAGATTGATCTGCTAGTTCAAGAACAGTGGGAGTAGGATGAATATGGACCAATCGAAGTTCATCCATGGTTTTCTTGGTCATAACATTAATGGTTGCCCCTAGGTTTATAAGTACATTGGAGACAAGGACATCACCTATCTTAACAGAGACAACAGGGTTTCTGTGGTCGATATACTTTTCCATGTGCATACACCCCGTCATTTACTCTGCTCGCTTTACCAACAAATTGAATGGTTTGGGGTTCCAATCTTCTCCTTCCTGGCTTCTTTAGATAGAGTTTGATAATTATTTTTGTACAGATGGGGATCTCTTTGATATGTTGGAATAAAGGTACCCTTATGAAAAAGTTGCTAAGCTCAAAAGCCAAGCTAGACACAAGAGTGGGGTCTTTCCTCTCCACAACTAACCTCTTTGGGTAAGGAGGTCAGTTGGAAGAAGAAGACAAGGGCTCAAAATGTACAGGGACAAGCTGGATAATGTCATCTTTTTCACAATGGTCAGGAGTTTCCTCCTCTCCTTTCTCATCAATAATCACCATGGGATGCTTTTGAGTTTCTGAGGTTACTACCTTCCCTAATCTCAATTTGAAATCATTAACTTCAACTGCCATAGTCTAAAATCTGGATGAAGAAAGCGAGATCATAGAATGGATCATTTGTACCACTTTATTATTGGGGTAGGGTAAAGGTTGAGCAGGCAGCTGAGAAGGTCGAAACAGTGGAGATAAAGGTAATGGTGGCATAGGTTGACTCAGCTGAGGTAATGATGGTTGAGGAATCAGGTAAGGTGCATATGTAGGAGGGTATGATTGTATAAGTGCATGATAGGAATGATGTGAATATTTTGAATGTTTTGGCCCTCTCCATCCTTGTTGCCAAGATTGGGAGGGTTGTCCATACTGATATTGATTCAAATGCTACCAACGCTAAGAGTGACCAATGCTAGGATAGGAATACGAGTGTGCATTATAATTGAAAAATGTGGTGGGGGTTCAGGAACCATACCTGCACTTACCTGAGGCCAATTTATTCATGTCCCCATAGCATGCCATGATTCAACTTCAGGTTGCCTTCAAGTATAGTTTTCAGCCTAGTTATAGAGGGACATTTATCTGTAGCGTGGTTATCTACACAAATTTCACATTTATTAGTTTATTTAATATCTAGAGGACATTTTCTTAAGGGATGCTCTCTTCTACTTTTAGGACAAAAAATAGACAATATCTCTTGCTCTTCTACAGCTTTCTGCTGAAACTTCAAAGAGTCTATTTGTTTACTAACAATTTTCATTATTTCAATTTTCATATTGTCTATTTTGTTTTCTAATCCAATAATCATAGCATCAGTAAATTCGGTTTTTCTATTTTTGTTCCACATTCCTTTACCGGATCTATATTGGTTCCTCGAGAATTTCTTGCATAAGTCACAAATCTAGTCAAAATTCCTTTGAGAAATATCCCCTTGCCTTAAAAAATTTAAATTATTTCTAGCATCATCAGTGAGCCCATGTAAGAGCAAGGTTCTAATGGTACTTGGATTAAATTTGTGCTTTGACCTTTGAAGGATATACAAGAATCTCTCCAAGTAGTCCGATCAAGTCTCATCATCATTTTGTACAGTAGTAAATATTTCATCTTCAATATCTCTAGTTTTACAATATTCCTGATATTTTGACAAGAACACTTTCTTCATTTGCTTCCAAGAAGATATGGTGTTTCCTCCTAGTCCCATGAAGTAGTGGAGTGCTACGTCCTTGAGAGTTGTAGGAAACAACTTTAACTTTTGGGCATCAGATGAATAATAATAACTTCTACACAAAATATCAAACTCGAATAAGAAAGAGTCTGGGTCTTCATGTACCTTACCATAAAAATGAGGAAGAGTTGATGGTGAAATATTTTTCATTTGAACTTGTGTATCAGGATCCATAATTGGGAATCTGAAAGTGGATTGTTCCTCATTTACCTGATTTTCACCACTTCTTTCTACATGGTCTTCCATAATTGCCATTGTTTTTCTTCCACAGAACTACTCTCAACATGCTTAGAAGGCTGACTATGGATTCCAATAGTCCCCTTCTTCCCCTTTATGGGCTGTGTCACACCTAAACCACTGCTACCAGGGCCTAGGTGGATTGTTCCTCCATGATGAGTCTGGGTTTGTTTGGACTTTGTGCCTACAAAAGAAGGACCAATATGAGTTTTGGCTTCATATTTGTCACTATTTATTTGGCCCCTACTGGGCTTTGGACCCCTACCTTTTTTAAGCATTCATTTCAAGAAATGACAAAATGAAATTCATATAAAAACTGCAATTTTCAAAAAAATAAATTGGCACCTATAAATTCCTTCAAACAATAGAAGTAAATTGGAGGAAAAAATAATAGAAGACTTACTCCTATTGTGAAAAATGGAAAATTCCTACCAATTCAAATCGCCTACCCGACAACGATGCAAAAATTTTGGGTGTAGGGATTGAACTTTAACAAACTCCTCAACACTTAATTGTCAACCAGAGGGTTTCGTAAACTTAGAGACGAAGCACATTCTATGCTAGAAATGGTATGAAATTTTATGATTCCTAATCCTACTTCTTAAATGAAATGCTTTGTAGAATCAGACAGAAAGCAATTGAAAAGGAAATTGACACCAAAGCAACTATAGGGCTAGAATGTAAAAGACAATTTGCAAGTAAATCAAGTAAAGAAAATCCACACAACAGAAACAATATTAAATGTTGTAATGAAATTCTATGTTCACCTTTAGATGGATGGCTACCAGTCTGACAAGTGGGCCCTTGCAAAGTTATGTCTTTCTCCTGATCTTCCTTCCACACAAACAACCTGTTTTTGCACTATTGCAGTCTGCTTGCACTAGTGCAGGTACAATATATTTATGTACAAGTATACTTGACCTTCCTTACTGAAGATTTATGTCTTAGTGAAGGTTCTCTAAGCCTTAGGGCTTAGAGCACTATGTTTCTGTGACAAGAGACCCGCTTTTGCACCGAGGCAAAGTTTCCTTCACCCAGTTTGCAAATTTCTTTCAAAAGGACTGAAAGATGCGCCAAAAAAGAATTGCAACTGTAAATGAAATTATGAAGTAAATTATCCGTGAAAAGGAAAGATGATTTAATTCATTAAACTTTGCAAAGGAAATGAACTTCATGAAATAAGGCAATCCAAAGGAATCAAACAATAGTCTAAGTATTTTGCATGTGTTAATTAACTTTGGTAATCCACTAAAAATGCTTATGTTCTTTGCAAGTATAACATGTCCATGATAATTTTATGCAACTACTTCTAGATCTCCTAAAGATGTATTTTTAATGTTGGAGACAGTTACTAAGTTACTAATTCATTCAATTGCAAAATAACCGGAAATAATATGCAGGTAAGTGATTCAATATTTGCTGCAAAATGAATGAATAAACCAAAGTGCACAGAAGCACATGCACTGGTTCAGGAATGAGTTCCCTACACGATCCAATCGAAAACGAATTAAGACAAAGATTGAGAGTAAAGGAAATGCGATAAAGAAATTTCATAAATAAAGTAACTGTAGCTAATTCTCAAACCACAGATCCATTTCACACTTTAGCTACAAAAGGTATTTAAACGAGAACTTGAGAAATAACTATTAAAATTGTAAGATCAGACAGTTGCAAAAGAAATATTCACACCGTCTTTCTGATTAATGAAAGTGAGAGGGGTAAATGAGCTGGGTTGGATGGGCACTAGCCAACTAGCTCATTCCCCTTCTAAGGAATGAAAAGCCTCAACACTTCAAACATACATCAAAGATAAATTAAACACTATGTATGCAAATAATGGCAGTTCTCTTTTACTACTCGATTCAATGAATATACATAACATCGGACTCCAACCCCAGAGTTGAGGTGATAACCAGATTACATAAGAAACAAGATTACAATCGATGGTTTGCTAGCTAATCCTACCTATGATCTATATATTATACATCCTTTCGGCCCTAGCTGCTTTCACTAATTATGGACATTTCTTATTGAGGCCTTTTGGCCGAACAAACTTAGAAACTAAAATTACAAACCCAGCCAACAGTTATAATGCACATGTATTTTTCTTGGCCGTAACCTAACTTTGGAAAACAATAATTGATTGCATGCCACATATTATCCTTCCTCAATTCAAAAGAAGCTAAACTCGGAGTCAAGGATTGATACCCATCTTTTTGGAAGATTTGGCTTCTCGGCAATGTCGGGAAGTCTTCGTGGTAGTGTAGGAATCTACCTGCACTAGTCATACTCATTCATGATAATTACTAAGTTCCACAATTACTCTAGGAAATTAATGTGAGTTACAAGAGGTATGTAAATAGGCATGAAATCCACATAAAATGATTAATAAAGTGTTGTAGTAAATATTAATGTGAAATATGAGCAAATGTAGGAATAGGTAACTATCTTGGAATAGTGCAGGAAAGAAGGGTCTTTATTGAGTTAAAACAGAGGTTGATATTTATGGAAATGTGGTAGAAAATAGGACAATGGGACACCAACAAGTGCACCCAATAACAGGTGGTTGAAGTGGCATTAGCCAAGGAAAATTTTAGGGGCAAAATTTCACAAATTATCTTTTTCCATGTTTCCCCCAAAAAAGAATTCACTAATTTCCATATTTTATTTAAACTATTTTCCCAAATTTTACAATACAAAATTATTAACAATCACCAAAATTTTACCAAGATTATATAAAATTATTATAAATTTTAATATTTTTACAAAAACATTACCAAGTATTTTACAGCTTACATATTACAAACTAGTAAGATTCACCAAGATTCACCAAGATTTATACAGTTTAAAATAAATTTCCATCCTTAAAATTTCCCCTACCACAAGCTAGGGTGCCACTATTCAAATAGGTGGTGAATTCCATAGTTTTCTACCATGAGACTGTTATAGACATTTTTGGGCACTTCAACCCCAATCACAAATGTCCATAAACTAAGGGCTCCTAAGTCCCTAAAAGTGTTGCTTCACTGCCTAAAGGAACAAGGTCAACTGATTACATCATCTCCCAGAAGTTCCCCGTTGAAAAATGCTCATAAATGGTCAAAAGTGGACCATTCTGAAAGCTCAATGTAGAGGGTGCGATGCATATCACCTTCCCAATGTATAGGTGTGATGCATACTGTTTTGCTCCTCTGTAGGGTGCAATGGTCGGGAATGGACAAATGGCAGAGACAAAAATGCGAGGTGGAAGATCATGGAATCTTCCAGAAGCTTCCCCTCTCACACTTGCCTCTCTATTTTCGACTAGCGATGAGTAAGAGATCATCATTCTCCAAGTGGAAGCAGGAACTATCAGAGAGAGGACACTAATCAAGATCTCAAAAGATGACTCACCTCTCTGTAATCATCTATATATGGATCCCTCATCACAAAGATCCAGAGCCTGGAATTTTGTAACTTATAGAGAAGTATTGTTGGTATTTTGGTGTACATTCACAGTGTTGGGTGATTTTTCTTTTCTTGAGGTGAAGAAGGGATTCTTAGCTAGAGGATGATGCTGGGTCAGAGCACATGGTTGTAATATTCTTGCTACTTTTCATCTGAATAAAGCTATTCTTGGTTCCTTCCATATTCTTGTGTACTTGTTTATATATGCTTGTATATGGTTAATGCACATCTGATCCTGCATTATTTATGAACTTAGATCCTTGTTTCTAGCATAGTAGTATGTTGCTGTGATTCTACAGGTCCTTTTGAAGTTGAGCAGACAAAGAGCAAGCGGAAAAACTCTATCAAGAAGGAGATGGAATCGAGCGCAAGAGTCAGGTTGGCCCTTTTGGTTCTCCTCTCATCTATTTTCATAAAAGGAATCAATAGTAGACTTTGATTGTTTGTTTCTAAGATAGCCACCCATCTTAGTGGGAATAGCAACATCTGTGTGGACATTATTCCTGTATAACAAAATGGCGACTCCACTAGGGAGCGACTAGATTACTTGTTAGCTTATCTATCCTTGTTTCTTTTATAAACATACAGACGGAGCCTAAAGTCAAGCTAGCTAGCCTTTGAACTGCATTTGTCATACAAATGCAAAGTAGATCAATGCTGCTTCAGTTAATCTCCATGTTTTGTTTATGAATTAAACAATAGATCTACAAGCAATCTAATTGCCCTGAGTGGTGGCTCTAGTAACCTCTTAGATCACCCCTATGTTTTACATACATTGATCTGTAATTATTCAGCTTAAACACCTGAACTAAACTGCAAACTGTGAGTGAAATCTCGTTCAAAGTCTCACATTGTAACCATCACACCCTGCCTTCAAGGCAGCCTGTATGCATCACACTTCCCAAATGGAGTAGGTGCGCTGCACACTGAGCTCACTGTGTAACAGGTGTGATGGTCAGGGAGGATTGATTTAACCCTCCGACTGTGGATTTTTCTCACTATTTTCAGTCTTATTCAAGAGTTTTTGCTGTCTGTAATCAGTGTACTTCTGTGAATACCCCCTTCTCTTGCATTATTCCACCTCCTTAGTGCAAAGAACTATAAACGTTTTTTATGTATTGTGCGTCGTTTTAGTTCTCTTATGCAAAAAGTAGCATAGTCGAACTATCGTCGCTAGATCTAAAAGTGTCGTAGCTGTCGTTTTCAGTTTTAGAAAGCAATTCCATTGTTTTAGATAGTTGATTATACAGTTACTATTGCGTAGGACTTGAATTACTAGTTTTAAAGTGTCGAAAAAAATTTCCATTTCAAAATCGCAAAGTGTCTTGGCGACTCCACTTCACTTCATTTTGAAAAAGAATCTTGTTGAGTACAGTCGCTTTAAAAGTAATTCAGTTTTTCATTTGCATTTTGAATGCTTGGCTTGATTTAGGACTGTGCATATTAGCGTGTGCTCTGTGCTCTGTGAAGAAAAGATGCTTGACTTTCTTTCCTTTAGTAGCTAGGATTTTCATTGCTGAAAGAAGATAAAACATCTGTTTATCATCTTAGACTGCATGTAGGAATTATACATACATCACGTGGTGAACCTGAAAGGCAAACTGTTAAGCAAGATCAACTTAAACTAAATCCAATGAATATAACAACGCTTTGGAACTTAACGCACAACATTTAGAGGTCTAGGCTAGAGATGTATTCTAGCATCGTAAAGCCTGGTAACTGTTGCTTTTAGTGCTGGTTGGGTGATTACTCCACTCTGAGACGGAAAGTGCCAATACGGACTTGTGCTCCCACGTACCATCGCGTATATATTGGGAGACCACAATAGGCTTCATCCTTTATCCTTAGGAAGCCGTGTCTGCCACCCTATCGATTGTAATGCACCGAACACAGCATTCGGGAAGACTGACTGCCATACCGTAAAAATTATTCTGTAGTTTTACAATTGGTTTGGTAATCCTCTCTACCTAGATCTCCAGAGAAGTCCATTTTGCTCCTTCTCAGACTCCTTAAAGGAAAAGGTCCTCTGAGCACTTGTCACTTCAAGCTCAATAAAAATTGAAGGCGACTAGAGTCATCTTTTGTTTTTTCTCGACCCTTTAAAATTGAAAAAACAAGTTGTGTCAAAGCGTATAAAATTCATTTAATTCGAAAAAAAAATTCCCTTTATTTTGAGTTGATCAAGTAATCCGCAATCGTGGAAGAAAGTCAATCAAACCCCGTCATTCGTAGAGACTTACGAGTCAACCATCATTGACTCCGAAAGCGAAGCTACTCCGGATGAAGTGAACTCGTTTAACCAGATCAAAGTCCCATAGGTTGGTTGGAGCAAGCACTCCAACATCCTCAGAGACTCTGGTTACTCCGAACATTTCTGGAATCCCTGCCTCTACAGAAGAAATTCCCCAATAGCAAAAGGACATTACAACTGATCCTAGTGTGATGGTTAACACTTCTATTCCTGAACCGACTCCGTCTACAGCTGATTCAGAAGGTGCTACTCCCCAACCATCTACTACTGCAGGACTTACATCTTCTTCGGCACTAGAAATATTTTACGGACCTGATGGTCTACCTCTTCCTCCTAGATTGATTGCCATAGAAGATATTGTGGAAGATCGTACATCTAGCACTCCAACGCAACTTGGAGCTGGGATCACCCTATATCCTTCTTCATCAGAGAATATTCACCCACCCTCGGAAGTTCCTGAAGAATCGTTGAGGAATATTTTGGATAGACTTAATATGTCTGAACAACTATCAACATCAAGGACTGTGTCACCCAACACAACAACAACGGAAGCTCCTTCTGCTATTCTGACAATGTTGACCGGCGTGCCATCTGTCCCAACTAGTTTTCAATTGCTGGATGGAGTCCATCCTGGAACTATTTCGACAGTATGGACTGTTCCTGTTTGTTCGTCCGGAATTATATCTGGAATCTCTTACGTTGAGTCTCGACAAATTGATCCATCACAAGGTCAATTTGGGAAAACTGGTCCCCAAAGGCAAATTATTCCTTTGAGCACTGGATTACCGTCATATGGAGGGTCATATACCCTTTCATTGTCTTCCCCAGAAGGACAACCATGCATGAGTTCGCAACAAAATTTGGGTTATGCTGGAATCACAACTAGCGGTTGGGTACCAGTCCTATCTCAACAACCAAGAGTTGTATGCTCAATACAACAAAGTTCACCTATGACAAGCATTCCCACTACGTTGGCTATTGTGGCTGTATCGCAAGTACAAGGATCACCAATTATATGCCAACCTCGAGTTTCACAGCTTGCGATACAACAATCTCTTGTACCTTCGACACAACCACAACCACCCACTGGTGGAATGGCACAGGTTCAAATGGGGAACACCAACCCCCATCTTCGTTCAATAGTCAGTGTTGGACAATATTCCATGGCTTCACGACCATGGTTAGTACAATACCAACAACCGCAATTCCAGCAAGCTTAGCAAGGATATGAGCAACAAGTCTTTGCAAGTAATGGGCAACAATATCAACCATATCATAATGGTTATGCCCATCAACCTTACCAAAGTTACCAACATCAAATGCATTATGCTAGTATGCAAAGCCCGACTGCTCAAACGATTCCGTCTTATCCTAGGTATGCTCAACCAAGCCTAAATCAACAGTTGCCCTTTGTGGCAACTCTAGAGTTACCAGATCTAATTCGACTAACGAACGATCCAATTGCTTACGCCCCTCAGTGGCCAGCGATTCTGCACAAACTTCTATTGGATATTCCTAAATTTAATGGAAATCCGGGTAAAGACCCATCGAATCATGTGATGACCTTTCATCTATGGTGTTCGTCAAAGACTCTCAATGATGATTCGATTCGACTTCGCCTCTTTCAATGCACGTTAACTGGTCCGGCAACAAAGTGGTATATCGAACTGCCTAGAGCTTCATTTGATAACTTCAGTACCCTAGCCACAACCTTTTTAACCCATTTTCAGTTACCTATCAGGTATGAAATAGGAACTGAGCTGCTTACCAATTTCAAACAAACGAAAACCACTCACATATACAATCATATTCATGAGTGGTGGCGTCATCGTAGAATGGTAAAAACATATGTTCCTGATCAACTATTGGCTGAATGGTTTATTAAGTCACTGTTACCCACTATTACAGAAGATGTGGCAAAGGGCGGGGTCGTCACTGAAGAGCAAGTTATTGCTCATGCACAATATCTAGATTTGATCTATACTCAGTCTGGCACTCTCTACGATAAAATCCCTGACGCTCCTAGACCAGAATTCTCCGTTCCTCCGCCTCCTAAATCAAACAAAGACTCTCATGCTGGCGATGGTGTGATAGGCACGACAAGCACTAAAACCGCAAAGGCCACATCCAAAAAGGCCTGCATGGTTTCGAGTTAAGATGCAAATGAGGAAATTCTAGCCTTAGAAGTAAATCTTGTGTCAACAAACAAAGGCAAAGAAACTAAGCAGCCAGGAGGCAAGAAGAAAAAACAAGGGAAGAAGAAAAACCATGGAGACTCATCTCCTAGGAAACCTTCTACAAACCCTTCTGGGAATGTGAAACCCAAAAATCCATGCAGTATATGTGATGAGGATAATTGGACCCGAGAATGTCCATATAAAGAAGAACTTAGAAAATTCTTCAAAAGTTCAAAAACCTCAGCTGTACTGATTGATCCGTTTCCAAACCCAGGAACAAATCTGGTTGCTAGTGAAAATGCTTCCCTGTCCCAAGTGCTAATGTTGTCAGTCTCGAAGCAACTGAATGATACTCTTATAATGACAAGGAGTAAAGATTACAGGGATCCATAGATGTTGAACAACAAGGATAATGATCAACCTAGTAGTTCAACAACGACTTCAACAGAAGTCATGCCAGCCATCATTCCTGAATTAACAATAAAACCGGCAAAGGGAGTAGTACACAAATCGACGTTTAATCCGCATGCCAGAGCAACAAAACACTATAATATAGTGGAGGATTTAGCCCAATCGCCATCTGCGATGTTGACTCTTGAGGTGCTGCAAAATTGCCCCTCCCAAAAGCAGGATTTATTATCAGCAATAGGTGGGATTGACCCAACGGATTCCAATCTTGTATCTTTTAATCATAAAGGATACGACCCTCAGTTACCCAGCTCAACTAGCTTTCCTCATTCAGTGAAAGCCCTCAACAAAACTATTCATAGAACAATTATTGATGAGGGGGCATCAACATGTATCATGTCGATGAGTTGCTGGAAAACTCTGGGGTGTCCGTTTTTGTCATGATCGTCAACAACATTAAAATAATTCGATGGACGAACGTACACCCCGTATGGGATACTAAGTAACTTGCAAGTAGAACTGGTGGACAAAACAGTAGAAATCAATGTTGAAGTCATTGATGGGAATCTTAATTACAACATCCTACTGGGAAGATCCTGGATATATATGCCATGGCAGCTGTTGTGTTGACCTACTTTAGGAAAATTGCATTTCCTTCCCAAGGAGGAATTACAATCATCGACCAACAAACGTTTCTCCCGCATAGTTCACAAGTTACGGAAAGCATTCCAATGATCCATGGAAGCCCTAGCATGCTTCATAATATCGGAGTAGGTCTACTAAAAGACCCTACGTTAATGGGAACTTTTACCTTACCACCTCCTACCAATTTTGCGGAAGTGGCTAATGTAGGAACCTATAATATGATATCTTCCATTCAAAATATGTCAGAAAACGATCTTCAAATGGATCATTTGCAGGTTTTTCCTTTAACCCCGCTGGAAATATTATAGCAATCAATGTTCTCAACATGGGAGGCAAACCGGCATCGATGCTCGTCAAGCGTTTGAATAGATAGGTCTAAGGAATATGGCACCCCTTCATATCCTTGGTCGCAAGTACACCTTATAGACGAAGGAATCATAAAATCAATGATGATTGATGGGGCACCATGGGAAGATCACCACCATCGTTCCCATCTTCTGACTTGGAAAGAAGATAATTCCAGCGACCTACAACATCCCTTAGTATTTGACTTTCTGACAAATACTATAAACACGGTGGATTCCGAGAGAAACCTATCCAACATCGAAGAGACTATTGCCATAAACATCTCAACCAAAACAGATGTTGTAGAGAACATTCATGTTGGCAAATCTTGTTCTTCTTCTGAACTAGAAATATTTAGCACTTTCTTTCGCGAGTTTAGAGATGTCTTTGCTTGGTCATATGATGAAATGCCAGGTATCGACTCGAGCATAGTTGAACACGAAATTAAGATGCATCCAGATGTCATACCGGTACGACAACGGCTAAGGCAGATGCACCCCAAGAAAGCCATTGCCATCAAGGCAGAAGTTGAAAAACTCCTCCATGCTGGTTTCATTTATCCCGTTCCTCTAACCGATTGGGTATCGAATATTGTTCTTGTGATGAAAAAACAAGGAAAAATTAGAGTGTACGTTGATTACAGGGATGTAAATCAAGCTTGTCCGAAAGATAACTACCCTACACCCTTTATCAACCAGATAATTGCTGAATGCGCTGGATGCGAAATCGTTTCTTTCATGGATGGATTTTCAGGGTATAATCAAATAAATATCCGCCCACAGGACCAGTCAAAGACTGCATTCATTTGTCCGTGGGGCACATTCGTATATCGCAAACTACACTTTGCTTTGAAGAATGCAGGGGAAACTTTTCAGAGAGAAATGAACTATGCTTTCCATGACATCAAAAACATTGTTCAACCTTATCTTGATGATCTCCCAGCTCATTCACAAAAGCGGACTGATCATCCGTGCCATTTGAGAGCAATATTTCTACGTTGCCGACACTACAAGATAAGACTCAATCCACACAAATGTGTGTTTTGTGTCAGTTCTGGCCGTTTACTTGGCTTCGTTGTCTCAAAGGATGGGATTCGTCTCAACCGTTGCAAGGGTCAGGCAATCATCGATTTGCCTCCACCTTCAAGCCTACTTCAGATAAAACTCCAAGGGAAAGCAAATTTCCTTAAGAGGTTCATTCCAAATTACGCCAAACTAGCTAAAGGTTATACTCGTCTTTTGAAAAAGGATGTACCCTTCGTTTGGGACCAGGTTGCGCAAGCCTCCTTTGATGCTTTGAAAAAATCTCTGATACAAGCGTCATTAATGTATGCTCCTAATTATCAAAAATACTTTAACGTATATCTGGCTGCAGCAGATACAACCATGATAATTGTTTTAGTTCAAGAAGACAATGGAATTGAACATCCTATATATTATTTAAGCCGAAACTTAAATGATATGGAAATGAAATACTCCTACATTGAAAAGCTAGCCCTCGCAGCTGTTCAAGCAATACAGAGATTTCGACACTACGTCCTCTTCAGGAAAACTACCATTTTGTCAGATTGCAACCCCATGACTTAATATTTTGTCGCGACAGTTGCTGGGGGGCAAGTATTCGAAATGGATAGCAATTCTACAAGAGTTTGATTTGGAATTCAAAAAATCCAAATCAAAGAAAGCCCTAGTATTCGCAGAGTTACTGTGCGATCTCCCATCGTCGTCCAACGATGCAACATCCGAAGAAGCAATCGTGGATGAAAATTTGTTTCTAATATCTTCAAGCGATTTGTGGTACAGAGATATAATCATTTATCTCCAGACACAAACATACAGGTCTAATACCTCACGCTTCGAACAATGATGTATTCGAATACCAAGCAAAAGACTACGTGATCGTCGGTGATACTCTTTACCGTCGTGGTATCGATACAGTTCTACGGAGGTGCCTCACCCTTGAGGAGGCTGAAAAAGTCATAAATGACTGTCATTCAGGCGCCTGTGGGGGGCATCAATCTGGTTATGCTACGGCACAAAATTTTTTACGAGCAGGATACTTCTAGCCAACAATGTTCAAAGGTTGCATAACCGCAGTTAGAAGTTGTCATGCTTGCCAAATTTTCGATAGCAAAACCAGAAGACCACCCGCAGCGTTGCAACTTGTTGGGCCATTCGCCAAATGGGGCATAGATTTCATGACATGCAACCCCACCTCGACCGGGGGGCATGGGTATATAATAGTCGTGGTGGACTATTTTACCAAATGGGCTGAGGCGATGCCTACATTAAACAACAGTGGTGAAACGACTGGCCTTTTCTTTTTCAATCACATAGTCTCCAGATTCGGCGTTCCATAGGCCATAGTTAGAGATCATGGATCGCATTTTCGCAATCACATGATGGTTGAGTTCGCTGCCAAATTAGGACTGTCCAACGACAGCTCTACTCCGTACTATCCGCAAGCTAACAGACAAGTTGAAGCAATCAACAAAGTCCTAAAGCGCATGTTGCAAAGGATGATTAGAGCCCAAAAACGGGATTGGCACATAATCCTGTACTCGGCCTTGTGGGCATACCGGACATCGGTAAGAAATACAACCGGATTCACACCTTTTCAATTGGTGTACATTCTGGAAGCAATCTTACCGGTTCAATGCGAAATCTCATCCCACAAACTCGCAGTCGACCTTCTCCCCGGAACCTCAAAAGAAGAGGCTCATTTCTTGGAATTAATCCATTTGGATGGAAACCGTCGTGATGCAGCTTCAGCTAATGAGGCTCATAAGAAACGAGTCAAAGCACAGTTCGACAAGAATGTCAAACCTCGCATCTTCTCAAAGGGTGACTTGGTTTTACTTTATGACCAGGAATCCGATAAATTGGGAGCAGGGAAATTCAAATCATTATGGATGGGTCCCTATATTGTTAAATGAGTGTTAGCAAAAGGAGCCTACGAGTTGATGGACTATGATGGGATTCCACTGGCGCAACCTCACAACGGGTTGTACCTCAAGCGTTACTATGCTTGATTTCGCATAGTAATCCTCGTGCTTTTGTTACATGTTTGTTTTCGCCAAGAGAATTTAATTTGGCTAAGTAAGCCACTTTTTGCATTCGTTGCAGATGTTGAACCTACTGGAATCATTCGTTGGATATGCCGACGGAGCAAGTTGTAGTTCGCAGAATCTATCTTCTGCGGCATGGGCCATTTTCAATCCCAGCGGCGTGTTAGTTAGTTTCAGAGGAGTGTGTATTGGTCAGTCTACGAACAATATCGTTGAGTACAGTGCATTGATAGAACTCCTTTTTGATGCAATCACACATGGTATATGCTGACTTATCATCAGGCTAGACTCATAGCTCGTCATTCTACAACTCACCGGCATCTATGCTATACGAAATCCAGCTATCTATCGCATGTTCCTAAGGGTCAAAATTCTGGAAAGACAGTTTCATTTCATCCAATATCAACATATTTCCAGAAGTTTAAACACATTAATGGACTCATTGGCAAATTATGTGTTATATAGACATTTGCGACATTTATAAAAAGAAGCATCACATCAATATATGCAGCAAGATCGTGTAAATGAATCAAAATAAAGCTCCGAAAATCAAAAATATATTCCATAACTATTTATAGTCTGTGCATAATGTTCTGTAACCAAGACAAAATTGGTCAAATGCCCAAAACTCAAAAATGCTAGGGGGCACCCTAGTCCAATGATGCTGGTGATAACAAGTCACCGCCTATGCAATCATGTGTAAGAGCCTAGTCCATCGACTTGACACTCCAGTGGTATGTCGCTGCAACCACAAAGGCAGCTCATCGGTCCTCACATCCAAGATACCAAGGGTAAGGCCCTCAATCTGGTCTTGGAGTGCCGAAAGAGTCTCAGCCACATCAAGGTCGCGAAGGATAGCCCTCCCAACCGCTTCTCCTCCTGGAACGACCGCTGGGTCTCTATGGCGCGCTGCTAGTCGAACTGGGCCAACATCTGCATGAGAACATGAGTTTTGATTAGTCTTGATCATAAGAATGTAAGAACATTATAAACAACAATGAACAGGGATATGGTCAGAAGAAAATTACCATGACACCCCATTGCTCTCCAGCCGGCAGCACCAAATCCGGATCACCTCGGAAATCCATACCAGCATATGGGAACCTGGCATAGACCATCTCCTGACGGTCAAACCACTCGAAGAAGGTCTCATAAAAAGAAATCTGGGGCTGACCAGCATGCCGAGACATGAGATCAACCCATCTCTACATCTGTGGTTCGGCCGGTGGAGGTAAGCCAAGTGATATATACTGTGGCTGCATCAGTGGGATTCACTCCAAGGCAAAAGCGGTCAAAATAGAGCCATAACCAAATTTCTTAGATCGGTCGCTCTTCACCTTGGTCAACTGTTCCTTCATCACAAAAAGTATTGCATCACACCAATTGAATACCTTTGGTTCAAGGCATTCCAAAGCATACTGCATATAAGATTTGTTGGCTATATGGAGAGCAGAAGTACCAGCCAGTCTAGCAAAAGTAAACAGGATGGTCCGCAAGGGCCAATCAGTGATGTCTTAGATGTTGATCTTTCCATCCGCACTTGGCTGAGATCCCTCTCTGCAATGCCGGCGAATGTACTCCCTCACAGACTCACCCCCACGGGCAGAGCCTGATAAAGAGAGAGGGACACCGTGCCTCGATAAGCCGGTCAGAAAAAAGATGTCCACCACTTTCAAGGGGATCGATTTGCCCCTGATCTGGAATACCTGGTTGATAGGATCCCAGGCATTGAGAAAATATTGCAACAAACTAATTTGTTGCCTCATGCTCGAGATACAGAAAAACTTCAGCAAGCCACAGTTCCGTAATGCAGCTACTGTGCCCGGATCATGTAAAGCAACAATGTCCTCTTCTTCATGCTCGTGTTCTCACCATGTGACAACCATTTTCCTCCGATGAATCTCTGAAAAACAAACAAGGGAAGAGTTAGGATCTTCATTTGGTGAAAACAGGTAAATATTTCATGAGGAAACTATGCAAAAATTTTCCTCCCTGCACCCATCGCACCCCAGCAAGTGTTCTAGGAGCGATGCATAGTGACTAGTCAGTGGAGACATCAGTATGCATCACACCTTTCGACTAAGGAAGGGTGCGATGATCCTAGGGAAAGTTCTTCAAATCCCAGGAGCTCAGCAGGACAGGGAAATGAGCTCAAAATCCAAAATGAAGGCATGTAATGAAAGAGCACAAGTTTAGCTCCTACCTGGTCCGAACGGCGTCGAGAATCATCCATAGAATCTCCCAGAATCTGCTGGTGAAAATCAGGGGGGAAAAGCACCTCCAAATCTCCAACAAACCAAATTCAAATGAAATGGTAAAATGAGAGGTAAAAGTCACTTTTAATTTACTATGCTCGTAGTTCAAGTAAAATATTAGTGTTTTAACTCATTTATCATACATATGTTTTCATTTCTAATCGGTTTGATGAAGCAAATGAATAGGTAGTACTATGTTTGAAAGAAAAAAATGTTAAGGGTAAATCGAAAAATCAATGACCATCATGGCGAGCAATGTTGTCGTAGAGTTCAAGCTAGTTAAAAAATAAACTCTCCATGAGCAGTTTTAGTGCATAGTTCAAGCTCGTTAAAAAATAAACATAAGTCATGAGCAAGTGATTCTCCCCACATTTAAGCTCATTAAAAAATGAACAGGTAAATAACCATTGTGAATGCCTTATGCCAGCGTTTGAGCCTTGGTCGTGTTCTCGCCATCACTTCCACTCTGATTTTAGCCGATCATTCACCCCCATATGATTGTTTACCCCTTGGAGGAACATCTGTGAAGAGTGATTCTACTAGCCGTCCTTGTAACACTGTCGTGATTGGAAAATTCCAAATCTTACCTGGAATCAGCTGCTACCCAAAACTATCACTCGTTCCTCGAAAATGAGTCTTCTTTAAGCTCTTTTCACCTGACTCGTAAAATATGAAAAGATTGCCGAGTGATTGGCCTCTCCGGCTCATTAAAAGGCATCAGAAGTACTATCCCTCCTCTAGATTTTAATCTATTTGGACCTGAGGGATTATTACACAAAAAGATCGAGCACTTGTCTTGTTCAGCTCGTTAAAACTATCAAAAATTCATCCTTTTTGTATTATTTTATGCTTTTTCAGACTTAAGGGATTATACAAGGAAAAAGAATCTTCGAATTCTTCTTTCCGTTTCTTTCAGACTCTCTAAAATTGAAAGAGACCAAGTTATCTTTGTCGTCAAACGCATTAAAACTAAATAGCGACAAACTCATCCAACAGGACGAGAACGAGTTTCACTGTCGCTAGACTCACTAAAATATAATGACAGGTTTGCCTGAAGGGTGGATTATAGAAAAAGCATATGTTATCCTCCTCAAGCTTGACAAAAATAAAGAGGTACTGGTCAGCAATGACTAGGGAAAATTGGGAAGAAAACAAGAAGAAACTTTATTGGTAGCAAGTCGCTCTTGAAGATGACATTTTCCTTTCGCATCCATGCCAGGTTGGGTTGTTCTGTTCACTGGTCTTCACCATTTTTCCATCACACAATCCATCTTTGGGGTTAACGCTACCAATCCATCGTCAATGTCGCCGATATGTTCAAGATAAGTCATTCAGACAATTCACCTATGTCTCACCCACTGCAATACATTCATGTTTCATTCCTTCATGACCGCCACCCTGAACCCTGTATCGTCAGTTTGTTTTCAACTCCAAAATCATTTGCTTCGTTCCATGTCGTTGATGTGGGATTCATTAAGGCCCTCCTGCGATGGGTCACTTCTTGTCGACATCAGCTCATTATCCAAGAAGTTGACTTAGGAACAACCCTTTCAGTACTTTGAAGCTTGCATGCCTCAATGGCAAGTTTCTCACTTTCGGCGACAGGTTTTCATCAATGGCCTTCGACCGAGAGATTTTGCATGGTGTTTGATGCCAAGTCTCTTTTCACACCACGTA
>APFE030512712.1:6369-17799 GCA_000404065.3 Pinus taeda
TAGTTAGCTAGCTTGTAATTCGATTTGTAGGCCATGGATTAGTTTTGCCTTCAGCTCTTTCTCAAGCTCTCCTTGTGGACAGTTTTGATGTAACTTTTCATTCTTGGTTAATAAAAATGGATCCAGTTTTGCACCAGCTCTAAATCTCTCTTGGGAGGCTGTAGTTCTTGGGGTTGGGCCCATCTCAAGCGCCCAGTACCTCCCTTGTTTATATTTATGTGTCTTTGCTGCATTCTCATAATAAAAAACGGTTGTTAAGGCTCACTGCCATCTCTCTTGAAGATTGGGGTGCAGTCCATAACTAGCCACCAAAAACATGCATTACTTTACTTGATGATTGCTGCAATACAGTCACGGTTTTGATTAGATGCTTCCTTGTCATTCACACATGCACACATACGTTCATCACAGCCTCATACATATTTCTCTTCACGTTTTGGATTGTTGTTCATTGAATTCATGGCATAAGTAATTTAGGATTGATGCATTTTCGGTTTGGTGATAGTCATAATCATTTGTTCCATTTACACTCCTCTCTCTCGTTCCATTACCATCTCCTCCATCTTGATCACGCATGCAAGCCTATCTCTTCCTACCATTCCATCACTCCTCCATCACTTCAAACCTTCACGGCCAAGCATCCTGTAGAACTACACAGAACATCCTGTAGAAGACCTACAGGACTATCCTGTAGTAACCTCTGAGTATCCTGTAGGATCCCCTGCAGACATCCTGTAGGAGGCCATTCACTCGGTTGCCGAGCTTCTGAACGTGGAGAACCTCTGTGGATGGATGCTAAAGGTCCATAGGGACCTCACCTAGCCTCCCCAACCTGTTCCACGCCTTCCTCCCTTCTCCATCCCATCTGCACAACCAAACCCCAATTAGCACACAATCATAATCATTCCACCCACTTAAAGGAAAAATACAAAAACATGTCTTTTATGATGTAAGTAGTTTAGATCCATGCATTTTCACTTATTAGAGATAGTAGCAGCATTGGTAGAAGTTTCATTCACATTCTTTGCATTATAGAAGTTAAACTAGTCAAATTAGGGTTTCCTAGGCTTACATGCTTTGATTTCCTTTCAGTTCATTTTTGTCAAGTAGATTAGTCTCCTTTGAGCTAGCTTTCATCCATCATTGATAAAGCTTCTTCTGTGAGCCTATAGAAGTTGGCTTGAGCCCTAGCGGACTTGTGCCAGCTGACCAAGTGAGAGCTGCGACAAGAGCTAGTACTTGTGCATATAGCACCGCCGCTTCCAAGTTTGTACGAACTACCGGGTTGATAAAATTAAGAGACAGGAAGCCCCAGGAGTTGTAGCATTATTGCTACAATACTGGGGCTCACCAGCTGTATCTGAAGCATGTGTAGAAATATGGGAAGGTAGCTTCCAATTTGGTCCTCTCAAGATAGGCGCTTCAGATATTCTTGTTTTCAAAGTTTCAAATGTTGATTCAGAATCAGGATCCCATTTGATTTCGTAGTCTTTTGTAAGTAGTTTTAAGAGTGGAGATGCTATTTTAGTGAAGTTTTTATAAATCTTCTAGAGTATCCAGTAAATCATAGAAAACTTCTAACATCTTTTTGACAATTTGGAATAGGCAACTTGGAGATGACTTTAACTTTTGATTTATCAACTTTAATCCCATCTCCTGAAATATGATGTCCTAAAACAATACCTTGAGTAAACATCATAAAGAATTTTTCATGGCTTAATGAAAGGTTTTGTTTCTTTACATCTTACAAGTACTTTTTCCAAATTTTCTAATGCTTCTTCAAATGAGTCACCATAAACTGTAAAATCATCCATATAAACCTGTACACAATCATGGATTAGATTGGAAAAAAATCCTAGTATTGTTCTTTGGAATGTTGCAGTTGCATTACATAATCCAAAAGGAAGCACTCGATAGGCAAAAGTTCCCCATGGACAGGTAAATGTAGTCTTATCTTGATCCTCAGGTGGTACGTAAATTTGATTATAACCACTAAAACCATCTAGAAATTAAAAGTACTTCTTGACTGCTAATGTATCTAATACTTGATCGATAAAAGGCAACATAAAGTGATCCTTCAATGTTTCTTTATTCAATTCCCTGTAATCAATCCATACCCTCCATTTACCATTCTTTTTAGGTACTATAACCAAAGGAGAAACCCATCAGTTATTTGAAGTTGGATAAATGAAGTTTACATTGAGTAGTTTTTGGAGCTCTTCTTTCACTATCTCGCTAATATTTGGATTCATCCTTCTCTGAGTTTGTCTAATTGTTCTATTGTTTTCCTCAATATAGATATGATGGATGCAAGTCTTAGGATCAATACCTTTCATATCAATATACTCCCATGCAAATGTAGTAGAATGTTTTTGCAAGATTTTGGTTAGTTCTTCCTGCTGTGACTTTTGCAAATTTTTGTTGATATTCAATGTTTTTCCTGGAAAAATCTCAATGGTAGAACTACCAAACTCTTCCATAGAGTAAAGAGACATTTGTCTTCATGATAAATATTCAATGTCAGATTCCAATTGAAATTTTATAGGGTCATATTCTGAAGATGTCTCAAAATTTTCTAATGTTTTCAGAATTTGACCATCCTCACTATTTCAGAAATGGTAAAGACAGGTTGTATGGTGTCTTCATCACTGACCCATTCATTGTCCCCTACTTTTGTAATTTCTTTTGCTAGAGGATACAAATTGAATTTCTTTGTCGAATTACCATCAGAAATGTACATATCCCTAGATCTACAACTAATGAAAGCATCGATTGTGGCTAGCCAAGGTCTTCCTAAGATAAGTGGGTGCCCTCCTAGATTACTATTGGGAGTCAAAATCATGAAATATACTGGATATTCCCAATAATATAAGGAGACAACAATGTCTTCTAATACATCACTAGGTTTGATTATTGATCTATCTACAAGTTGCAGTAAAGTAGCTGTAAAGAGAAGATTAGGAAGTTTAAGCTGTTCCATAGTCTGTCTACTCATAATGTTGATAGCAGCCCCTAAGTCAATCAAAGTTTTTGGAATTTCTACCCCATTTATATGTGTCTTGACAATTGGACTACCTAGATCTACATACTTCTGCATGATAATTTTTCCCATCATGATATCTGCAATTTTTCCTACCAAGTGGATTCTTCTAGTATCTCTTGGTTTCCTTCCTAGTCTTTTGAGACTCAACTCCTTTATTGTTTTTGCTAGAATAGGAATTTCTTTAATGGCATGTAACAAGGCAATCTTGATATAGACATTCTTTAATTCATCTAGAAAATCATAGTTAGGAAACAAGATTTGTTTTTCCACCCCTTTATCAATTTGTAATCTTTCAGGAAAAGGAGGTGTGGATGAAGATGCAAGTTGCTCAACTATAGGAGTTGTGGGGATTGAATTTTCTTTCTCTTTTTGAATGTTTGAGTTTTGAAGAGATGCTTCCTCAGAACCTTTATTGACTATAAGAGAGTCCTCCTTAGAGGTATTTTTCTCTTGGACATCTATAGAAGGTTTTTCTAAAACTCTACCAGACCTAAGTTGTACATCATTGAGGGGAACAATCACATAGGTAGGAAATTGTTTTCCTTCTATCATGTAAGTATTCTGAGGGATTTTATTGTTAGGATTTGGCAATGGCTGAGAGGGTAGTTTATTTGTCTTTTGTTGAAAGGGAAGCATGAGTTCAGGATTTGGATTTTCTTGAGAAGGTTATTGTTGTGGAAATGGAAATGAAAGTTGTGGATTTTGATTTGGAAGTTCGGGAGTTTCTTGATTTTGAAAAGATAGAGGATATTGATAAAATTGAGCAAATCTCCCATAAGGATTTTGCATCCCTTGTGCCCGTGATTGATATGGATTTTGAGGTTGGAGCTAAGGTTGTTGCCAAGGATTCCAATTTGGCGGGGGTTGAAAATTCATAAGGTTGTTAAACACTTGATTTTTTTGCCCCTACCAAGATCTTCTTGCAACAAAACAGAGAGACTCTACTGAATATGGATCTTCTTGAAAGATGGATTTGAGCCCAAGAATTGAAGGACAATCCTTGGTCTCATGATTCTCTGAGCAAACCATACATATTTCTACAACTTTTTCATCTATGGGGCATTCCATTAGAGCATGTTTTCTTCCTACATTTCAGACAAAAGATGGCTAAAGCATCAGTTTCTGCTTTCTGCTTGTTTTGAATTTTAAGGGTGTTTAGTTGTTCACTAAGGCTCCCTAAGATATCAGTTTTGAATTCATCAAGCATATTTCCAATCTCTACCCTACTTATTGGTCCAGTTGCAGATTTGTTTGCCCTAATAAGAGAAGGATCTCTAGGCCCTTTTCCCGTTTTATATTTTCCCCTTGAGAGATGGACACATAGTTCTGCTATGTCACGAAGTGGAAGTGGAGAAATGTCTCCCTTACCCATCATGTTTAAAATATCTATCCATTCATCTCTAATGGCTTTCAATAAAAGTTCTTTCAAATTTTCCTCATCTAAGTTGCTCATATTTGCTCTATTTAAGTTGTATTGAAATCTTTCAAGTAAATCCTCTATGTTTTCATCTTCTTTTTGCATCATTTTGAATACCTCATCCTTGTGATTATTGGGCATGCAATAATCAAGGTATCTATCTAAAAATGTTTGTTTCATATCATTCCAAGTCATAATATATTGGGTGACTAATCCCATGAACCATTTCAAAGTGGCTCCCTTTAATGTTGAAGGAAAGAGTTTGAGTCCGTGAGAGTCTTCCATATAGTCATAGGTTCGGCACACTACTTCAAACTCAAACAGAAATGTTTCAGGATCCTCACTTCACAATCCATAAAAGTTGGGGAGGACATATGGTGATATGTTTTTCATCGTTGTATGAATTTTCTCATCAACTATAGGGAATCCAAATGATTTATCTCCTTCCCTATTTCTTCTATTATTACCTTCACCTCCACCATTGTTGCCTCCATTATTTCCTCCTCCTGTACCTCTGCCTCTACCTCTGAATCCATCTACTACTTCCTCTGTCATGATAGTTTCTTCAGAGTCTTCAGAGTCTTCAGAGTCCTCTGGTTCTTCTATCAAGGGTGGATGAAAGGGAGTTTCTTCCTTTTCTTCTTCAGGTGATTCTACTTCTTTGATTACAATATGCTCTCCTGGAGAAGTAAAGAAAGGTTTTTCTCCTAGATGAGATTTGGTAGATAGTGTAGGAGAATCCTCTATTTCAACTGTTGCTCCTTGAATTCCTGGAATCTTAAGGCTAGGAGCAGATGGTGGTGAATCTTGTCTATGCCTTGAAGAAGTTGGAGTTGTGAAAATTGAACTCTTGGCTCTAGCTATAAACCTTCCCCTAGAATATCTTGCTCTATGCATGTCATTTTTATTTTTAAGTTGAGCTAGTAATTCTCTTTCTAATCTTCTAGGTCACACTAGGTGCATGAAGAGAGCATACTTATGAAATTATTGAACCAATAGCTCTCTTTTCTAATCCTCCAGATCACACTAGGTGCAATAGGAGAGCATACTTCAAGAAGTTATCAATTTTCCCTTCTTTTTATTATTATTTTTTTTTAACAAATTGGCTACTTGGTTACACTTCCCTGGCAATGGCGCCAAAAATTTTGGTCAATTTAGTCTCTCCTAAATTGCTACATTAATTGTTAATTTGGGATTCGTTAGCTGACGAAGTGTGGCGCACTATATGTGCAATATAACCTATTTCTTACTTTTGTCGTTTTTTATTTTTATGTTGTTTTGGGGGTTTTTATCTTTGTTTATGGAGTTATGATTCCTAAATTTCTAGAAGGCAAGTTTGGTTATAATTTTTAAGGCAAGTATGTCCTTTGTAAGGATTCCCACAACTTAACACTTCTTAGAACATACTAGTAAAAATAATAATACTTGAATCAAGAATGAAAAGATGATGCGAATTAAAACAAGTAATTGATAAACTACTAATTATGAAACTATCATCTCTACTGCTACCTAAATACAAAAAATTGATTTAAGCTACTACACCCAAAGAAATCAAAGATTGCAAAGAAAGTAAAACTAAAATCAAATTACATCATCCATATTTCAATCCATCGCCAATAGTCTCGCTATGGCTTTTAGAGGTAACCATCAATGAAATGAGCAATCCAATTATCTAATTGCAGAAAAGTAAATTAAAATTAAATCACAACATCCATATTTCAATCCCTCACCAGTAGTCTCACTATGGCTTTCGGAGGTAACTGTCAATAAATGAGCAATCCAATTATTTAATTGTAGAAAGGAAACTAAAATTAATTCACAACATACATATTTCAATCCCTCGCTAGTAGTCTCGCTATGGCTTTCAGAGGTAACTGTCAATGAAATGAGCAAGTTGATTTCTAACTAACTTAACAAAGAAAATGATCAAATCTAAACTCAACCAAATAGAACTGGAATTAAAATAAACTAGGAAAAACAAAATCAATAGAGGATCAATTCCATATCACTAGTCATTATGAAAATTATATGCAAATGTCCGGGCTGCCTACTCTATCTTGAAACCTGCACACACTGTTTAGCGTTAAACAAGACTTGTAAAATAATGAACAACAACGACATGTTAGAAGTATATACACAAATGAATAATCATAAAACATATGCAATGAAAATGAAGAAACGATGCATAAAGAGTATACAACAATCAATGAAAATGAAACCTTGGTGTCTAGGGGCCCTCTACAACCTCGACCAACAGATGATCAATTTGAAATCATGTTCACGCAAACATGCAGAACATAGTCTTCTTATATATATATATCAAAATAGAGTGACAACAATAAGATAGTGTCATGGCACATTGGTTTTTCATAGCAAAAATTACGTATCAAAAGCTAGCTACTATGGCTATCAGAACGCGTTATTTATAACAAAGGTTTCATAAATGTCTTTCTGGATGACTACATGAACAAAGGACACGTGAAGGACAATGTCCACGGATTTAGCAGCATGGTCACCGAGATTAGGCAATCTTATTAAAAACAGATGTTGGATCCACATCGTGGTCAGCCTACAAGTGTGAGCGTGCCTGCAAAAATTTGGAAATGGTCATGGAAGTCTTCACGTGCTTGAAACGGAGTCCTTTTGTTGTAGGACTTCTCCTGTTTGACCACCGCTTGACCCCCGTTGACTACGGCCTCCTTTAATGATTCCAGCTGGACCAATGGGACCCGAACCATGTCCACATCATTTCCAACCTACCCATGTTGCTTGATCTTCCTCATGACACCTACAATGTAGACTTTAACAAAAACAACTGCGGAAAGTTGAACCAGCTGCGGAAAGTGACAAGATTCCACAACTCATAAGAAAAAATCTAGTTCAAACAGCAACACAAAGACATCGTCAAGAAACCACTTTAAATGCTCTTTTATAACTAATATGGAATGATATTGACGGCTTAGGAGGTTCAAGTAAATGGAAAGAAGCTAGAAAAATGTGTAGGAAAGATGCAAGTTTGGGGCTCAACAGAGAGATAGGGGGTCCTAACAAACCTTCCTTTTGCAATCAAGTCCTTTTTTAATTTTGTGATGCATCCCCCGATAATTTTAACAATATTGGAAACTCCATATGTTGTAACTTCTCAAACTTAAAGCCTAAACAAGTTTTGAAGTTCTAATGGCTTAAACCTTACAATATTTTAATATCCCGATATGCTCTTACCTTTGATGTTCCGATGGCCTTCAACTTCTGATATCCTGATATGACGTTATTTGAGGTTTTGATATTATACAACCTCTAATATAACCTACTCCAATGCTTCGATATTCATCCTTCCTTACTATTGACCTCAATTTTTTTTGTCTACTTAGGACTTTAAGGCCATGACTTTGGCATACCATAAATTTTGATTTAAGGGGCCATTTTCAGACATCCACACATAGTTGGAAATATCTTTCAAATCACTTCCCAATGGATAAGGCCTGTTGAGCACCAGTGTTGCAGCAAGAGTGCTTTAACTACTAGGGATACCAACTTTACTTTATCATCGTGGGGTTAGTACAAACGTGGAGGTCATAATGTTGTATACACACGTAAATGTTGATTTGACTAAGCTAGGAGGTGAATCAAGGTTCATATAGCTAGCCAATGATGAGGCTCATCATCACCCCCTACTGAAAGTGTTTCTCATCCTCTGAGAAACTCAATCAATATCCATGTCCTTCATAGCTCTAGTCACCTCCCCCACATCCCATGCTTCTTTTATGGTTTCCTCTTCTTGTGCAAAGAATCCTACCTTCCTTTCTACCTCCTCCCATTGCTTTGTTTCTTCCTTTTCCTTCCTTCCTTCTAACATCCCCAAGAGCAGTGGTGGACTGAGTCCCAAGCCAATCCAATAGACTTTGATCCTTTGGATGGTTTGTTTGTACATGGGTGTCTTGTTCAGTGCTTGTCTCATCATTTGAGGAGAATGGTACTCTCTGATTTTCAAATTATATGGAGAATTATTCCATCTCCTTTGGAAAGCTTGCATGATGTCATCCCCTAATAGTATGAGCATATCCTTAAAATGTGTAATTGCTCTTGGGCAACAAGATACCTAGGTGCAAGTTGAGGATCATTTGCAATTAAATTATGTGTGTTGATGATAGGCATTGGATTTGACTGCTCAACTCTTATGATGATAGGCTTTGTTTATTCCCTTGCCAATATATTCTTCATTTCGACATCACTTGCTTCCTCATGGTTCATCCATGATGCCAAAGCCATCAACTGTAAATCACCTAGCTTTGCATTAGGGTCCCATACATTCATATCTGTCAAGGCCATGTTATGTAAGTAGAACTCAGACATCCTAGTCCTATCTTCCAATGTGCTTTGATCACAAACATCAATGAATTGTCTATAATCCTAGAATGACATAGTGCCTCTCTATGCTAGTGTCTTGATTTGGAACTATAGCCATTGTTCATAAAGGGATAATGCATAGGACTTAGCTGGCATCATGCATTGGATTTCTTCCAAAGATAGACTGGCCATGGATGCCAATTGATTCTCTCTTTCTTGCAGTTGTTCTTTCAACCATGCATTTTATTCCTCCAAC
Source organism: Pinus taeda (assembly GCA_000404065.3). Taxonomy (NCBI): domain Eukaryota; kingdom Viridiplantae; phylum Streptophyta; class Pinopsida; order Pinales; family Pinaceae; genus Pinus; species Pinus taeda. Next base: position 15,433 of record APFE030512712.1, read on the forward strand.
TGAGTATTCATTATGGCCTCCCTATCCCTCAGGGTACTTAGTTCTCCTCCCATCTCTTTGAGATTTTCCTCCATGTGACCACTGTCCTCCACTCCCTTGGACTTGGCAATCTTCATCCATCTATGTGTTCTGGCTCTTTCCTTCTCAAGCTAAAAAAATAATGGGATGGAAAATTTTTGTGGAATGACCTTGGGTGACTCCTCCTTGTCCCCTGCCTCCTCTTTTCCATTGCCATTTTCACCTTTGTTTTTCTCCTCTTCTTCTCCCTCTAGATCCTTATCTTGATTATCAGTTTCCTCCTTCACATATTCCTCTATTTCTTCATCACTTCCCTTCTCTTTCTCTTCCTATTCCTCCTCATCTATTTCCTCTTCATCCCTCTCTTCTTCTTCTTCATCTATTTCAGTCTCTTCTTCATCCTTTTCACTGATAGTAGGGATTCTATCATATGTGAGGCGTTGATATCCTCTTTTATCCGCATGTGTTTGAAAATTTCCCAAGTGATAGGAATTCTATGGTTTTGGAGGGCATCTTCTATTATGATTCTAATTAACCCGTGGTGGGCTAGCTCTTGGTAGTTTCCTTCCTACACCTTCATGCTTATATCTATTACTGATTGTAGAAGGAAGTATAGTATGTTGAGCCTGTGCTGAGGAGGTGTTTCTGCTCCAAACCTCATTTCTTCGAGAAGCCTAAAGTGATATCAATATACCACATTATACCTACCTTCACATTATATGTATTTTATAAAGTGGTAGCTTACCTCATTCCAGGGTATGGTTGGCTTGCTTTTCTCACTCCACTTTTGTCTTCAATGGGCTCCTCTCCCTCTAAAAATAATTTCTTCTTTGTAGTTTGGTTATTTCCCTTGTCTTCCTTTCTCTAAGGCACTCCTAAGTGAAGTGTGGTAATTCTTCTTATTAGTTCAAGGGTGAGCTCTATGGATAGGCCTCTCACCACAATAGTTGCAAGGATTCTGGTCAGTGGAATGAGGGAGAGACAAAAATATCGGGCTAGTTCATCATCATACCCCCTCAATTTCTCAATGTACCCCATCCAATTATGCCTTGTCAATATTTATAGCAAAGTATGGTGTTAGTGAATCCTTATAGTGTTAATGGGGTCCCTTCTATTAAACCTCGTTGTCATTTTGTCTGGTGAATTTGAGGAGCAGAGATGTATGATACAAAATTCTAATGAAGGAGGAAATGGGATCAAAACTTCTATGGATACAATTCACTTATACAACTATTAATTTTAATCAAAATAGGATATTTTTATACTCTTTTTACTTGGAAAAATGGGAGGAAATTTAGAGCCTACCCCCTCATAGTTCTTGATGTAACCAAACCCTGTTGTATCCCCTCTGAAATTTCTCTCTTCCAGTCCTGAAGACAGCCTGACTGTATCCGGTAGGATACCTGTGTGATCTTATAGTATTTCCTATAGGATCCTATAGGAAGTCCTGCGTAGGAAAAAATGAAGTTTTTCTCTCTTGTAGGTTTCTTGGGGACGAGAGAGAGCTTTCTAGAGTGAGCCTCAAGAAGATGAATGAATGATTTCATGGGGATCAATGTTTATTTCCTCTTATGGTTGAGTTGAGTGAGGTGGTGTGCTAGCAACCGGGGTACAAATTTCCATTTTTAGACCATTGATCCCCACTACCACATCATCATTCCCCTCACCTCATAATCAACTCCCTCTTTAAGAATCCATACTCTCAACTACTTCTGACCTCATTCTCCTTTTCTTTGACTTGACTGTTGCCACATGTATGAGGACTAATTGTTTTGTCCTCATTGACTGAACGAAGGTGGCCAAGTTAACTAGCCAACTTTAGCTTATAAACCAACACATCCAAAATATTTACATCTTTTGATTACTGTATTATGAAAATGAGAGAGCGAAGCGAGATACTCACCTATGGTAAAAATACCTTGTTGCAGTTCATTGAAGAAATGAGGTTTTTTTTGTATGTTGGTTGCATGCGATCTCTCCTTCTTTTTTATTATTGACCTTTGATTATTTCCTTGATATGCAAGTACCTAGTGTTGAAGATGATGGTGCTTATGTTGCTCTGGAGCTTCTTCTACCCTTGAATCTCCTATGATAACAATACCTTAATGCAACTTATGATTTTTATTTGGTGGGATAGGTTGCTATAGTATTTCCTACAGGATGTCATGTAGCTGTTTCTTCCTCAAAAGTTTTAATCATTTCTACTAATGGGACTTGAGGATGATGAAAATGGATAGAGAGGAGGTCCAGGGTGTCTGAATAATAATAAATAACCTTTAGGTGTTTTTTCCCTTTGCTCTTTGTCTCATTTTTTTCTTTGTGCTTTTTCTTGAGGACTGCGTTTTTTTT
>APFE030512724.1:0-10056 GCA_000404065.3 Pinus taeda
TATTTGTTATTAGTAATAATTATTATCATTAACTTTTGAAATAGATGGATGACTTGAATAAATGAATAAAGTAATATATATTTCATTTTAGTGCAGTAATGGAAGATGGAGGGGAAAAATATAGCTTCCAAAGATAAGATATTGGGAAAATATTATCAAGGCTTTAGATGTGCCCTTACTCAATTAAACAAGGACAAGAGGTTATTTTTTCAAGAAAACTCTTACAAATAGATTGCTTCAATTTTTTTGATTCGACGCATTTCAAACCCCTACCGAGGTTCATCATTAGGATTATTTTCCTGATTATGAACCTCAATGTAGGAATTTACAAGGTAAGTTCCTTAGATAGAACACCAAAGGACACCGCTCACAAACAGAGCATAGATCAGTACACCAGTATTCTTGACATGTTTAAAACCCTCAAAGAGGGAAACAATGCATGGCCTAAGAAAATGCGGCCACTTCAGTCAATTTATTAATGTAAAAGAAATAAAATTTACATAAGCTTCTCTCATGAACGGTTACCTAACAAATGACCATCTATGCTCTTTAAATAGAGATCATGGACCAATCGGGTGTTAAGCCATAGATCAATTGCCGGTAATATCGACGAGAGAATGAACTGTCATATCAATTCATGTCTAGAACATATTGTGACTCTCCGATTGTAAGTTAAAAAAAGTACATGCTAAAGAAACACACTTTACCTAACTATACACTAGACAAAGTTGTACTTAATTATTTCCTATGTGTCGGAATATCCTATCATACCCCCTTAAGAACAACTTCTGATAGGATTGAAGGATGTACAAATATGACATAATAGGAGAAGGAAGGAGGCATTAGATCCTATCCCCCCTTAGTGAAAACACCCTGAAATTCAACCATAAATTGAAGTTTAGTAAACTTCACCTCTGTGAGAGCCTTTGTAAAGTTGTCTGCAACTTGATCATCGGTTAAACAATATTGCACTTCAAGAACATGGTCATGAATGAGCTTTCTGATTAAGTGCATGTGTAGTTCAATGTGTTTTTTCGTTGATGTTGGACTTGATCCTTTCATATTTGAATGACACTTTGATTATAACACCAAAGTGTAGTTGGATGTTGTTGCTGAAAACAAAACTCTGATAGGATCTGGTGAAGCCAAAGGGCTTCCTTACTAGCTTCAAGGGTGCCACCATACTCTGCTTCCACTAAAGAAAGAGAAATGGCACTTTGTTTCTTACAAGACCATGTAATAGGTCCAAAACCAAGAGTGAAGACATAACCTGCAGTACACTTCCGATCATTAGGGTCACTAGCCCAATCAAAATTAGTGAAACCAACCAATAGAGGAGATGCTTCTACATTGTAATGAATCCCAAACTGAACTATACCTTCAACACAACGAAGTATTATTTTAGCTTCTTTCCAATGACTTTCATGTGGGTTTTTCATAAACTGAGAAACAAGGCCAACAACAAGGGAAAGGTCAAGACAAGTATGGGTCAAATACAAATGTTTTCCAACAAGATGACAATATAAGGTAGCATCAACTTCAAGGGAAGTGCAAGTGACTGAAAGTTTGGCTCCAGACTGAAAGGGATAAGGGGGTGTCTTACAGTATTGCATGTGAAGGTGTCGTAGAATATCACAAGCATACTTGGACTGGGAAAGGGAAATACCTTCTTTCGATTGTAAGACTTGAAGACCAATAAAATAATGCAAGTGCCCTAATTTTGTCATTTCAAACTAATTTTTAAGGCTAGACTTCACATGGCTTATAAGGTTGGTATCACCACCAGTAAGGATAAGATCATCAACATAAAGAACAAGAATGATAACAGACTTATCCACTTTCTTGGTGTAGACAGTATTGTCAGAATGACACCTAGAAAAGCCACTATCTAAAAGAAAGCTATCCATTTTGGCATACCAAGCCTGAGGGGCTTGCTTGATACCATGAAGGGATTTCTTAAGCCGACATACAAGGTTGGAGTCTGTTTGTATAAAACCAAGAGATTGTTCCATATATATTTCTTCATGCAAGTCCTCATGCAAGAAGGCAGATTTAACATCCATCTGATGGACTTCCCATATGAAAGAGGTAGCAAGGGAAAGAACAAGGCAGATAGAGTTCATTTTGGAAACAGGGGAGAAGGTTTGAATATAGTCAATGCATTCAACTTGTGAAAAATCCTTAGCAACAATATGAGATTTATGTTTATCAACTTTTCCATCTGGTCCAAACTTGGTTCTATAAACCCATTTGTATCTAACAAGTTTTTGTCCCTTTAGAAGAGGAACAAGGTCCCATGTATCATTTTCCAATAATGAGGGATATTATTCATTCATATCTGCACCCCAATCTGGATGGCCTGAAGCTTCTACAAAGGTTTCAAGATCATAATTCGTTGAAGCTTGAGCCAGTAAAGAAGAGGCCCTATCGAACTGAGAACATGTATGACGTTGATCTGTACGATCACCTGCAAGAGCACCTGTTGCATCTCGAGTAGTGCGAACCCATTTTGGAAGCTGAGGAGTTGAAGGAGTATCCCTAGAAGGTGGGGGAGTTTTTTCATCCTTTCTATCATCATCTGAAGAAGGAATAGTTTCATAAGTAGAAAGGATAGAAAGAGGTGGCACAACTGTCGAACTAGGCTCGTAGGCCGATATAGTTTTAGCAAAATTTACATCTCTTCTAATGATAACATTTTTGGATTTAGGTTGAAGAAGCCTATATCCTTTAACAACTTTAGAATATCCAACAAAAAAACATTTTTCACTCTTAGGTTCTAAGGCTTTATATTTCTCATATGAAATACGGGCCCATGCTTCACTTCCAAAAACACGAAAGTGACTTACATCTGGACTAATTGATCTCCATGCTTCTTCTAGAGTGATATTATTTAAAACCTTAGTAGGAGTGTGATTTACTATGTAATTTTCACAATTAATTTCTTGTGCCCAAAAATTAAGACTAAGTCCTTTAGATTGAAACATACAATTAGCCATTTCCTTTAAGGTGTGATTCTTAATTTCATCTACACCATTTTGTTGTGGAGTAAATGGAACACTATGTTACAATTGAATTCCATGCTCAATGCAAAATTTGATGAATTTGTTGTTAACATATTCTCCTTCATTATCATATCTTAGCTTAAGAACTTGATGTCCATATTGTTTCTCAACAAAGGCCTTAAATGCCAAGAACATGTTAAAAACTTCACTCTTCAGTTTTAAGAATATACCCAAGTGCTTCTGATAAATCATCAATCAAAGTTAAGAAATACTTGTAGCCAGAGAATGAAACAACTGGGAGTGGACCACATAGATCACTATGCAGAAGCTATAAAGGGGATGAGGCGTGCCAAGAGACACGTTTTTAAAAACTATCCCGATGATGTTTTCTGAGTACACATCTGGAACAAACACCATCTCTGTAAGATACCATAGGAAGACCTATCACCATATTACATAGATTTTGAAGGGAGCGATAGTTTAAGTGACCAAATTTCTCATGCCAAATTTTGCTCACTTCATCATTATGAGAAACAAATACCGAGGGAAGAGTTGATGACCCAAAGTTTTTAAACATATACAACCTTGTAGAATCATCAGCAATACCAGTAGCTGAAATCTTTCTAGGATTTCTTAGGTCCTTAATTAAAACATCATGAAGTGAAAATTCAACAGTTTTACCTTCATTTGAATGAGTTATCTAATATACAGATAGAAGGTTGTAGGATAAGGTAGGAACACATAATACATCATTAAATTGACCATTGTTTAGATGAGTAGTTCCACTTCCTACAACACTAAGAGATATATCATCACCAACATATATATTTTTGGTGTTACAATCATTTAAAGAAGAAAACATGGCTTTGTTTTTTTCCATATGATAAGAAGCTTTAGAATCAATGAGCCACTCACGAGAATGAGAAGAAGAAGATACATTTAGTGCATAACCAGACCGAGATGCTTGATAACCACATGCAGAAAGTGTTATTCCTGAAGATGAATTTGAAGTTGAAGAGCGCTCCAAATGGATGTTATGCTTCTTCATCACTGCTTTCAAGGCTTCCATCTTCTTAAATCATTTGAATTCTAAGTGGCCATCACAATTACAAAAGTTTCAATGTCTATCTGTCTTCTTCCCTTTGTTTTCAGTTGCCTTATCATTTTGTTGAGTTGATTTTTCATTTTGTGAATGAAATGGCTTAGGACCCTTGTTTGGTTTAGGACCATTCTTTTTAGGATAATGCTTCTTAGTATTCTTTGAACTTGGTTGTTGTTGGGCTGCTAAGGCTTTCTTAGAAGAGTTTCTAGTATTAAGAAGACCAAGATGTAAGAGTTTTTCTTGATCTCTTTTTAAATAATAACAAAATACATCAAAAGAGGGGGATTTATAGTCTTCTCCTTGAGAAATAAAGGCTTCTCTAGTAGAATGGAAGGTGGAAACAAACACAGAGTAGGTTGGTCCTAACTTAGTAAGAATGGAATAGATAAGGCTACCATCTTCTTTCTTAAGGCTACCATTTAGTTCTTAACCAAAACTAAATATTTTCCTCAATGTTTCTGATTTTTTGAGATGACACTAAGGCACAATGAAAAAAAACATATGCATGAGAAAAATCCTTTCTTTCTGTTTTTGGTTTTCCTAGATTGCAAAAAAAATAATGAGGAATATAAACTGAAATAAACATAGAGATAAATAACTATAACTACAAATAAAGATTGTATACCTCCAGATCTTAGAAATGACATAGCTAGGGCCACTGGGAACCTTTTCGCATGAAATAAAAGGGGTTCCTCACTGGAAGAGATGATCCTAACACAATGGAGTAGTGCTCTCATCTTGAAAGCGGTCAGAAATAGTAGATCTAGGAAACAATAGTCAAATGCAGTTGTATCAGCTTCAAATTTGGATCACCAATGGATGTATCCCTCGAACCTGGCTCTGATACCGTGTAGGAATTTATAGGGTAAATTCCATAGATATAACATCAAAGGACATTGCTAACAAATAGATCATATATCAGTACAACGGTAATCTTAATGTGCTTAAAACCCTCAAAGAGGGAAAAAATCAATGGCCTGAGCCAACGCGGCCACTTCAAGCAATTTATTAATGTAAAAGAAAGAAAATTTACATAACCTTATCTCATGAACGGTCACCTAACAAATGACCCTCCCTGCTCTTTAAATAGAGATCATGGACCAATCGAGCGCTAAGCCATGAATCAAGTGTCGGTAGTACTGAGGAGAGAATGAACCATCATATAACTTCATGTCTAGAACATATTGTGACCGTCAGGTTATAAGTTACAAAAATTACATACTAAAAAAACACACTTTACCTAACTATACACTAGACCAAGTTGTAATTAATTATTTCATACGTGTCGGAATATCCTAATGCTCAGTAGGGTTTCAAAACACGTCGATACAAGAAAAATGATGTGATCTATTCGAAAAAAGTTTTTCTTGATAATCATGAATCACAAAAGCCTCCATTCCAAGGATGGTTTTTTGTAGAAATCAAGAAAAGAATAAGATAATGTCGATTATACTCAAAAATGCATTTATCTCATGGATGATTATTTGATTCAATTTGGTCCCTACTATTAATTAAACATGTTTGGGTCCTTCTTGTAACAAGCCTACAAAAGAATTTGATCCAAGTTAAAGTAAAAATAAATGAAAATGTATATAATGCAACTAAGAGATATCAACCATAAGTGGAAAGTATATTTCATGATGAATGAGACTTTCTTGCTAGTATTTGAAGAAATATAATGAAATTTTTGCTCTTGACCTTGAATGTAGGTTTTCAAGAGAATTTTGTTGATATTATATGTTGAGAATTCCTTAGAATACTATGCTATCAAGAAAATATTTTGCAATATGGTTTAAATAACAAAGAAAAATAAAATATTCAAATGGATTCATTCAACTTGTTTGGGCTATTTCTTTTTTTTTATCATCATGTTCAACCTTAAGATATTTCATGAAAAATTACATTCAAAATCAAGCCTTGTCTTTGTGTGTTTTCAAGTACTCAAGGGTTTTCACACTTATCCAAAATCTGTCGTTCTTTTTTTAAACAAAACACATAACATTTATATTAAAACAATTGGATACATGGCCAAAACCATTTATATGCTTCAGAGATATCCAAGGCTTGAAAATTTGAGATTGAGCACAAAGGCTCAATCCAAACCCTCAAGAAAGTTTCCATGGCACAAAAATTTCAATCCCTTTCCAATTAAAATGTTAAAAAAAAAGAACCCAATATCCATACACATTTACATCCCATTTTTCACTAATTTTATTTTGATCTAGTATATTTCTTGTTTTTCTTGGTGAAAAATGTTTTCCTTTCTTTCCAACTTGATTCCAACCCACATTTTCTATAAATTCCCACAGATTGTTCTTTAGGAAGTGTGCAATAATATTCTTGAAATATTCCTCATCAACGTGATCTATTATCACTCAGAAGTTTTCCCTAGAAGTTATCAAAAGAAGGAATCATCTGAGGTAACCACAAACCAATCTTTTAGGCTTAGGCTCTAGCCAACCTAAGTCCAGAGAGGGCTCTCTCATTATGATTTAGCTTTGTTTTTATTAGATTTTAGGCTATTTCTTAGTGTTCATGGGTTTTTTATTTTTCGATTGGAGGTTGGGTGGTGGAATTCTTGGAGCAGATGGATAGAGCTAGGTCTTCAAGCCATTGGGCTATGGAGTCAACCAATGGATAGCATAACTGGACTAGATCATTAAAGGGAATGTTCACAGGGCAGGCCAACAAAGCAAAAGGAAAATCTTTAGGTCTGATGGATGAAATGATTCTAACCAGGGTGAAAGGACACTTAAGAATCCTTAGACCAGGATCAAAATGAAGAACATAGGGTGATCATGAACAAAGGCCAAGTAAGAATCCTTTGCTATAGAACAGGGGAGAAACTACAAAAGCTAAGGAGCAGTTGAGAATTCCTTAGCTAAGATAGTTTAGTAGAAAACATCTAGAATGTAAAACAGTCAAGACAAAGTGCTTTCAAGCAATTTCTGAAATAACATTCCTTGTTATACTTTTAGCTTTTAGAGAAACAAACAAGATTATGAAGAAACACAAGAGAAACAATAGTAAACATGAGAGAATACTTATTTTTATTTCTCTTTGCATAAGAACCCTATAAAATATTTGATCTTTATTCCTTGATCCAGCAAGCCAATCTAGTCATTGATACAATAGAATTTAATTTGAGAGAAAAATTCTTTAGAAATGTCTTGGAATCCACCCTACATACCTCGAAATGTGAAGTATTTATACAAAAAAATAATTACAAAATATCTCATAAGAGTTTGAGATTTAATCTATGGAATAAAATATATTCATGCATGAAGATAGAGACAGATGTAAAATTGTTTCTTGATGTCCCTTTTGTTGTGGTGTTGCTGGCTATTTCTGTTGAGTTTGAGCTCTTTAAGTTGGCTAATAGTTGTGTTATTTTATGCCCTAGAATATTCTTTACTTTGATGTTTCATTGATACTCTTTGACTCTGCTACTCTTTGACCCTATTTATCTATCTTTCACCTATTTCACATGGTTTCCTTCAGATTTACTATGGTAACTTTCTGATGTAAAACATTTTCATAGTAAATCTGTCATTTTTTCCCACCATTTTGCCTTAGGTAATCTCACCTTTAACATTATTCTATAAATTTCATCTGCCTCTGTGTATTTTCCAAAATTAGGCTTGGTGAGAAATAAATGCTTCACCTAATGTTCTAGGAAGAATATGTTTTCCAATGTATCATATACTACTTTTCCAGTGGGCAAAGCTTTAATACCAAAAGAGCTAGCTTATTCCTTGGCCAATGTCATGAGTCTATCACTATAGTCCTATTGGGTCATGAGTTTATCATTGATGACAATAGGACTGGGAAGGCCTTTTTCCCTCAAAATTTGAAATTTGGCCATAAACCTGTCAATGGCCACCTGCATGTTGTGGAGCTTTTATTCTAAGTTGAGCATGAGGTTTCCTTTGGAAGGAACCTTTTTAATCTCTAGGATGGCTTCAGTCCTATCCTCTACACCAAGCTCATGGAGCTCATATCTGTTCTTACTATTTAGGAGGTGGATGAGTTGATTTGCATCCTCAAGTTAGTCTCCTAATTCTTCCCTCACTTTCTGGATAGCCTCATTGGCTACCTTCACCAATTCAGTTTGCTCAAATATAACTTGAATTGATGGCCAAATATCATTGACAGAGTCAATGATATTGGCCCAAAGCATCTCTTTAGTTTGTCCTAGTGGCTTCTACAGTGTCAAATATTTCTCTAGGACTTTGATTTTCTCACCCATCCTTAGGGCTTTCTGTGTTTCTTCTCTTTGCTAAATTTGGGCAAGTTTACAATCAGTTTCTAAACTTGCCACTTTCTCCTTTAATCTTTTCAGCTTTGTAGCTTGGATGGACATTTCCTCCATAGCTTTTACCAGTCCTATTGTTTTTTCAGTTAAATTACTTGCTGCTGTAATGGACTCAGTTGTAATTGGTAGTGTTGTGGCAGGTGGAGCTGTAGGTGCCAATGATGCTGCCAATGTGGAAGGAACTGTTGTTGTCACTGTGGGGATGGTAGTTGTGGAAGATGTGGCCAAGTCACTTCTCTTGGACTAAATCAAAGTGTCCAACTCCTTCTCTGTTTCTTTAAGCTGATAATTTAGCTTTAGGACTAGGTCCATAAGCTCTTCATGTCCTTTTTTTGCTTCTAGGACTTCCATTGTTTGAGGGTGATGCAGCTGAGGAATTTTGAGCTGCTTCTTCAGGGCAGCAATGCCATCATTCTTCTTTTTAATTAGCTGCTCTTTTTCTTTCACATCCTTGGGATCATGTCCCAATGCTATCACTAAGTCCTCTAAGGACTTGATCATTGTATCTTTGGCTTGTGATGAGGCCTTCTTCAACTGAAACTGAGCTGACATATTGTTTAAAGAGTTTTGCATTTGGTGGGTTACTATGACTTTCCCTATCAATGTAGAATAAATCATTTCACCTGTTTGCATATACAAGTTAATCTGGTCAATGGGATGAATATCCCTTGCCAATACTTCAAAATCCACTCTTTCGAAATATGTTGTTGTCCTTAGCTGCTAAGTGGTAGGCTTGATGAAAGTCATTTGCATCTTCCCCTCTTTAACATCATAGGCTGACATAAGCCTTGTTTGATTGGTAGGGGTCATTTTTAGATACTGTGCATAGGTTTTGGCTTTCAGATTCTCATTTCTAGCCTTTATCTCTTTGTAACTCTCTTTAATGTCTTGGTCTTTATGTGCTGGCATTCTGAAAGAGGATACCTCTACACTTTGTTGTCTTTCCAACATCTGAGTGTGTGATGTGGAAGGTTCTAGGATGCCTCCAGATGGAGTGGCATGCCTGCTCCCATCTCTTTCTGTGTTGGTAACCTCAGCTATCTCCTTTATATATTCCTGTTCAGAAACAAGATTTACTCTTTGTCTTTTAGCCTGGCTTGTCTCTGCATAGGCTTGAGATGTTGTTCTTTATGAAGGAGTGACCCCTTCCTTGTTTCTCTTGAGGCTTTTCTCCTCATTTAGAGGAGTCTGTAAGACTAGGGAGTATTTATGGTGGCTTCTGGTTTCTCTGGTTGTCTGGTATGTCTGATTTCTCTGGTGATTCTGATTCTTCTAGTACTTTTGATCCTTCTTGTACCTGTGATTCTTCCTAGACCTGTGATTCTCCTGGCACCTGTAGGAAAGAACCCTCATCAATTTGTTTCTCTAGATCAATTAGTGTGTTTTCCACATCAACTTCAATACTATCCCTGTCCTCTAGAGTGTTTTCCACCCATTCTAATTGGTTGGCATACTTTTCTATTTCAGGGATTCGGTGATGAATATAAGGAGCCATCTTGTTTTTCTGTCTTCTATTGTAGATGAAATCCAAGGGATCATATCTCCATATGAAGCTCTATTTTAGATTCAATCTTTGAAGGATTTGATCTGCCTCCTTTCCAGCTTCTCGGCTATTACAAATAAGGTACCTAATTGGT
>APFE030512725.1:0-21796 GCA_000404065.3 Pinus taeda
AAATCGGTCTACCACAACCATTACTGAATCAAAGCCTCGTTGTGTCTTCGGCAAACCCAGTACAAAATCCATACTAACTGAATCCCATGGTCGACTAGGAATGGGCAATGGCATATAAAGTCCAGTGTTCTGACTTTGACCTTTTGCCAATTGACAAATTTTACATCTAGTCACGTACCTCTGCACATCCCGCTACAACTTTGGCCAAAAATAAAAATGCTGTACCTGAGCAATCGTTTTGTCAATACCGAAATGTCCCGCCAGGCCTCCACTGTGTTTTTCCTGTATAATGTTTTCCCGCATAGAACAGTTGGGAGTACATAACTGCCCTCCTTTAAACATCAATCCTTCCTGTAGATTATAGTCTAACCACATGCTGTTATTTCGTAACAGTGGGTTTTGGCAAGCCTCATAGGCCTCCATAAACTCGGTGTCGGTCGGATACAACTCTTTTAAATGTTCAAAGCCTAAAATCTGCATCGTGCTTTCCTGTAGAAGCAACGTTCTCCTACTAAGTGCATCTGCTACCTTATTTGATTGCCTGCTAATGTGCTTTAGTACAAATGTAAAACTTTGCAAGTACTCAACCCAAGCTGCATGCTTATGGTTCAATTTATGCTGCTGCATAATGTACTGTAACGTAGAATTATCAGAGAATAAAACAAACTCGTTACCTAACAGATAATGTCGCCAATGTTTCAAAGCTTGCACAATGGCGTAAAACTCCTTGTCGTAGGTCGAGTATTTCTGCCTGCTCTCGTTTAGCTTTTCACTGAAATAAGCAACCGATCTATCCTCCTGGCTAAGGACTGCCCCAATGGCCGTACCACTGGCATCACAACGAAATTGAAAAAATTTGTTGAAATCAGGAAGTCTTAACACTGGTCTTTCAGTAATCTTCTTTTTCAAGATATGAAAACTATGTTTTGCTGCTTCAGTCCAGTGAAATGGCTGATTTATCTTTTTGATCGTATCCAACATTGGTGCGCAAATCTCGCTGAAATTTCTGATAAACTTCCTGTAAAAACTGGCTAGTCCATGGAAACTTCGAACTTCAAATAAACTTTTCAGAGAAGGCTAGCTAACTATAGCTGTCACCTTTTCTGGGTCCATTTTTAGTTCATTTTCTGCAATGACAAAGCCCAGATACACTAGTTCTCGCTGAAAAAAGGTACACTTCTTCAGATTAATTAACAACTTGTTCTGCTGTAACTTCTTCAACACACTCTGTAAATGTCTGAAATGTTCCTCTTTAGTCTTACTAAAAATCAGAATATCATCCAGGTAAACTATTACGAACTTACCATTAAATTCCTTCAGCACTTCATTCATTACACGCATGAACGTGCTGGGAGCATTGCTCAAACCAAATGGCATCACCAACAACTCATATAAGCCTTCGTTCGTCTTGAAAGCGGTCTTCCATTCATCTCCTTCCCGAATCCGGATCTGGTGATATCCACTCTTCAAGTCAATCTTCGAAAAATAAGCCACTCCACTCAAACAACCCATCATATCGTCCATCCTAGGTAAGGGAAACCTGTACCTAACAGTAATTTTGTTAATAGCCCTGGAGTCCGTACACATTCTCCACTCTCCTCCTTTCTTTGGAGCCAAAACAGTTGGTACTGCACATGGGCTCATGTTCTCTCGAATCAAACCTTTGTCCAACAACTCCTGGACCTGTTTCCTAATTTCTTCATGGTCCTTGGGACTCATGCGGTAAGCTACTTTATTTGGCAGGCTTGCTCCTGGTATAAAGTCAATGCAGTGACTAATACCTCTCCTTGGTGGCAATTCATCTGGAAGATCATCTACCACAATGTCTCCAAAATCTTGCAGCAACTTCTAAACTTCTTCAGGCAAATCTGAAACCTGTGTATGAAGTACCACTGCCTTTGGTCTCCTTATGACAGCAAAATTTATCTCACTGTCCTCAATCTATTTTATAAATTCTTTTCTGCCTAACAGCAGCGCTTTCACTCCACTAGCTTCTGTTGTATTTTCCTCCTTGATGGGTACAAGCGTATGCTTGATCCCGTCTTTCACAAACTTATAGCAGTTGGTTTTCCCGTCATGAACTGCACTTCTATCAAACTGCCAAGGTTGTCCCAACAGTAAGTGACAGACATCCATTGACATGACATCGCAAAGGATCTTGTCCTTATACTTATCGATCTGAAACTCTACCTCACACTGTTCGTCAACTAACAGTTGATGCCCTTTCTGCAGCCACGACACTTTGTAGGGAGTAGGATGTTTTAACTTCTTTAATCCCAGCTTTTCTACCATCTCCACAGCTACTAAATTGTCGGTACTCCCACTGTCAATGATCAACTTACAGCACTTACCTCATGACTTGCAAATGGTGCAAAACAAAGCCTTTCACTGGTCTGGTTCTGCAACTTCTTTTGTTGGTTTTAACAGCACCTTATTTAACACCAAGGCTTCGCCTGTCTCTGGTGTATTCTCTGCTTCTTGAAGTGTCTCCTCAACATCCTCTGGCTAAGCAACATAGGTTCCTCTCCCACCTGCTGGTTCACCTTCAGGATAGTCATATGACTTGTGTCCCAATTTGTGACAACGATAGCACTGGACAGTTCCCCTGCCTCGACCAAATCCTCACCCTCGCTGAGCTGGTCGTCCTTCCCTGGTGCTGTTGTCCTTCTTTGTTGTGCCAGCAGATTTGGAACTGCTGCCCTCCTCATTTGGGCCTGTACCTCTACCTCTGCCATAAACCTTGCCTTTTCCCCTGCCAGAACCACCTCCTCTCTTGGTGTTCTATTTCCTGTTAATTTTCTCCTCTGCCTTCAGTGCAAACTGATAGGCTTCATCCAACATTTGAGGTGAGAGGATACCGATTTCATCCAAAATCTCCCCTCTCAAGCCATTCACAAATCTGGCTGTTTTTTCTGAGGTATCTTCCACATACCCTGCTCATAAATTCAACTTATAAAATTCCTCCGTAAATCCCCTAACAGTCATTCCTCTTTGCTTCAAGTTCTATACATGTCGGTACATCATGATCTGGTAATCTTTTGGCAGGAACTTCTCCTTCAGTTTTGCCTCCCTTCTGGCCCACTTCCTTATAGGTTGTTTGTGTAGTCTCTTTCTTTCCGCCTGAACGCTGTCCCACCATAACGACGCATGTCCTTTCAGCTTGGTGGCGGCGAACTTCACTTGTTTGTCCTCACTGGTTTCCTCAAACTCAAAAACTTTATTTACTTCACTCAGCCAATCTAACAACACATCTGCAGACAAACTCCCGTCATAAGTAGGTAGCTCATGCCTTGGCTTATGACTGGACATCAAAACTGACTTCAACAATCTAAGTTCTGGTGTCACCCCTTCGAACTCATCTTCTGGTTCAGCTATTCCTTCATCACTATCATCTGCTGGGTCTCTCCTTCCCCCAGCCTCCACCACTGCTAATCTTTCACGCAAAACTCGAATCTCCTCTCGAAGTCCCTCATCTACTACTCTACGGACTACTCTTCCTCTTCCTCTTCCTTCACCTTCACCTTGTTCCATTTGTTGCAACTCAAGAAACTAGCTCTGATACCACTTATGATGGCCTCCCGCCGATTCTAAAATATCTCCTGTGGACAAGACCTGCGTCCTGAATGAATTTATGGTTGACTTAAATGATTGGTATGTTTCCTTGGTAATCATTTTAGGGTTTCAACGGGCCTCGCCGGTTATTGACCTCCATGTGCCGGTCCTCGTCGCACGGCTTTTTCCTTTTGTCAACCCTGCTCTATGCATTTGTCATTTTCACTCCTCCTGCGCCAAAAGGCTTACTTTGCGACTGTGTGGGAAACTCTTGTTCTTCATTGTTCGGTTTCGAGCATTGATTGTATGGGTATCTCTGGTTCTTTGCCGCTATGGAGGTAATGGTTCGTGGCCTGTGAGAGCACCCTCTGCTCAGCACGATAACAACCTTGTTTCACTGTGTATTTAACTGATTTTTTTCTATGCAAATGCTGTGTCCATTCGTTTGGTTGATGGGTTTGTTTCGTGACAGGTCCTCCTCCAAGCTTCCGCGCTTCAACCATGTTGCACAGGTAAATAATGGTTCCCTGTTGGACTGGTTTGGCCCTTATCCCTCCGGTTCTAATGCACCTGTTACTGGTCTTTCAGGGTTTTGTGGTTATGGTGGTCTTCGACTCGGTTCCCTTAGCCTCAGGTGAGGTTCTTACTCCAATCTCCTTCCGGTTTCTTTAATTTCAAACATTATTTGTGTTTGTCCATATCTCTAACCTGCTCTCATTTGTTTGCAGGTGGTTCCAGGTAGTCGGTTCTGTGGCTCGACGTGCTCCACGCTTCTTGACAAGTTCTCCCGCTCGTCCCTTACGGGTAGTGTCTCCCGATGTAGTTGGCTGTAGCTTATTTATAGTTCTGAGTCTTGTTTTGTTGGTAGTCCCTCTTCTGTGCGGCAAAATAAATGGTTCTGTTACCTGTGTAACCCTGCTTTGGTTCTATTCGTTGGCCTCGGCCCTTGCTTCTGTAATATTGTCACTTAGTTTTTGTTAAAACCCTTGCTGGGTATTTAGCGGCTTCGAGCACTCGTCCTATAAGTCGATGTTGGTTACTTTGTGAGGTGGTGGTTCATTGATTCGAACCCTCGTCCTATAGCTTTTTTTACTATTCAGTTATTTGAAACCCTAGGGTTTGTTCGAAACCCCTGTCCGCCGGTTCCGTCGGTGACGCCTTGCTGTATTTGTTTTGGTTTATGATTGTAACAAATATTTGCCCGAAACTCTGTTTTGAGACTCTGTCTCTTTAATGAAATTTTTGTTCAAAAGAAAATGTGAATGCCTGGATTGAGTTTGCTTTATTACAGTAGGTTAATGAAAATGATTCAGGTGCATATTTGTTACATTCCGCACTTGCTCTGTTTATAAATATCACGTGAGGGTTTGGTTTCGGGTTACCTGAAAATTTATCTGTATGCACGAATTCTTGTTCTGTTTGGAAATGTTATTTATATACTGTGCTCTGCGCTTCTCGTTAATTTCGCTCCGTCTGAAGGTTTTCTGCGCTCGCAGTTCCTTGTTCTCTTGTCTGTAGGTGGTAGTTATATCTCTATGCTACTCTGCTGTTCTCGTTGATTATCTGTCTATTTACTCCAATGCCAATTTGTTACACAGGAATATATTATGATGCATGAAAATTAACTATACAGTGGTGATATAATTGAGAAATAGAATAATGAAAATGTTTAATTTGGAAATGACTGTATTTCTTTCTTTTTCTCTGTCTCCGGAATCGTTTACAATGCTGCTCTCTTTTCTTTTATTTCCCTGAGGCATAACTGTTCTTTTCTCAAGTAGAACTGCCCCAACAGGATTGATAACTGTCCAGCAACTTGTAACTATTTTTAACTAATACATTTCATAAGGACAATAACTAATTAACAACCTACTTTCTGATGCTAATTCCTATTTAAAAATAACAGTTCCCAGTTTTTAATTTACCTGGTCCTATCGACCTTCTGGAAAATAAAACAAGTAAATAAAATAAAATAACTGACAAGTTTTGACACCTGTCCAGCTATGCATAAATGACTGTGTGTTCTGGTCTCTCCCTGAGACTGTCAACCACCTTTTGTCTCCTCAGAGCTGGATGCTCCTGCATCAAACATACAGATGGTTCATGGGTGAGCACCCGAGTTTCAACTAGTGGGTTCAGCGTGCATTTTGTGGGATTGTGTGATGTGAGATACGAAAGGGACAAGCCTTTCCTAGCATGCTCAAAGATTCATAGTCAACATAGTGAGTGCATAACTTTTGTTTATCTTAAAGTGTATAACCACTATGCAATATGTGATTATCTTGGAGTTTAATCTTATGCTATCTTGTTTTCTTCTCCTTAGTCCAATTTGGAATTGCTTATATCTAAGATATAAAGTGATAATATTTATATATTATATATATTATAATTACTATATATATCTATATATATATATATATATATGATAATTAATATAAATATATATATATATTATATTATATATTATATATATATATTATTATTTTATTATAATATTATTATATATAATATATTTATATTATATAGTAGGTATCTCTCTCACTCTCTTGCATCCATGCGCGCGCGCACACACACACGCACATACACACACACACATATATATAGTTTCAACCATTGAGTTCAAGGTGCATTTTGTGGGATTGTGTGATGTGAGTTAGGATAGAGACAAGGCTTTTCTAGCAAGCTCAAAGATTCATAGTCAACATAGTGAGTGCATAACTTTTGTTTATCTTAGAGTGTATAACCACTATGCAACATGTGATTATCTTGGAGTTTAATCTTGTGATAACTTGTTTTATTCTCTCCAATCCAATTTGGAATTGCTTATATCTAAGATATAAAGTGATAAATATGTATATGTAGTAGGCATCTCTCTCTCTCTCTCTCTCTCTCTCTCGCATGCACGCCTGCACACACACACACGCACACACACACGTGTATATATATATATATATATGGTGGGGTAAATCTTTATCTCACTAGTCAAATTGACACTTTTAAAAGTTAAGTAGACATTGGTGATGACATGCAAAATTTAAAATATGTCATATTTAACGGTTAAAAAGACAAAATATGGGTAAATACCCATCAAATTTAACCTCTGTATTTATGTAAATTGTGCAAGGGGGAGGGCAGTAGGTCCTTGATAGCCACCTTGCTTGTGAGGACCCAACTATAGGTCCTCTAACTACTACTACACTCATTCAAATAAAGTTCGCTAATTTTGTTGAAATGTGGCCACAAGAATATTCCAATTTTAATTTGTCCTTGAATTACAATTTGAATTTAGTCTCACCAGCTGCTTAAAATAATTAATTAATTCATCCTCAGTTAATTAGTTAGAGAAATTCAAGCTAGAGGCCTTTGTGATGTCATGCAACAGTTATCCCTTTGATTGAGGAGATTATCCCTTAATTAAGGAGATACAGATGAGTTGTATTTGAGTTGTAATTAGTTAGCTCAGTTAACTGAGTTAAGTCCAGTTAAATTAGTTCCAAACAGTTTGAGGAACTAATTGTGAGTTGAGTCAGTTAATGCATGCATTCATGTAAATAGTGTACTCCAGATAACTGAATATTCTCTCATAAATAACTCATGCATGTCAATTCAGATAAAGACCCAGTTGAGATTAAAGGCAGGGATAGTGTATTATCAGTTGCAAGAATTTTCCTATAAGAAAATCTCTTGCATGTAGAAGGAATTCATTCCTTGAGATTTGCGCAATTTTACAGTGTGTTGGAGCAATGTGTGAGATCAGTGTCACACAAGGTTATAACTAGAACACCTAGGGAAAACAACGTAAGGAAATAGGAGGCTTGGAGGGCAGAGGAGAAGGCATATGAGTTCTATTCTGTCTATGAGTAGTGAGAGGGATTGTACTGAGAGTTGGATAACTGTGAGAGCTAAAGTTGTGTGTAATCTTGAGATACTTCCACTTGTGTGATAATACAGATAGCGGGGTTTTTAGCTGAGGCTTTCCCCAAAGTATTCTTCTATGTTTCATGTGTATTGATTCTTCTTCTCTATTATAAGTGTTCTGTTTAAGCTTGCTCAAATTGATTAAGCTTCCACAAGTTTGATTGTACAAGTAGATTAAGTATTTTTCTCTATTTATATTGCATAATCAGGTTAATATACAGTGATAATTTCTACATGGTATCATTGCAAAGTTGATCAGATCTGTGAACAATATACTAAGAAGGGAAATTTGAAGTTTGATGTTCTTGATTGCATGTACAAAATTGAATTCTTATCACACATCAAAGTTCACCAATGGCGTTCAATGCCTTGAGACTCAAGTATGCACTGGATGGAAGCCTGAATTACATAGCATGGAAGGATTGCATGGAAGCAGTACTAGAAGACAATGGTTTGAAGGATTTCGTTGATCAAGAAATCCCCAAGCCAGCTGCAATTAATGCACAAGAATTGGTTGAATGGAAGATGTGTGTGGCGAAGGCGAGAAGGATTCTTCTGGAGGGAGTTCGATACAATATTGTCTCGAGTCTCCATGGGAAGGAGACTTTGTTTTCAATGTTGAAGACATTGAAGGACCTATATCAGAATAGTAGCGACTAGAGGAAACTGGCACTCAAGGATAAGCTTCGGAAAATCAAGTGTGAGAATGTTGACACTATTTCTACATATCTAAACAAGCTCATCACCTGCAGAGATGAGCTTGGTAGTGTGGGAATAATGATAACCGACGATAAAATGCTGAGCCTTGCTCTCCTCGGTCTTCCAAAGAGCTGGCATAGCTACCAAGACTCTGTGAATGGAAGAGAGAAGCTGCCGGATTGGGAACAACTGTGGTTGGATATGATGCAGGAGGAGATCATGAGGAACACAAGAGATGGTTCTTCATCTAAGCATGATGATGAAGAAAATCTAGCCTTAACAAGTAGCACAAGGAAAGGGAAAGGGAAGGCTTCCCATTCCAAATCGAATTCTTCCCATGGAGGGAAGAAGATTGACAAATCTAAAGTGAGATGCTTTAATTGTCATGAGGTGGGACATTATGCAACTAATTTTCCATTGAAGAAATCCAAGAAGGGATCCTCAAAAGGATTAGAAGGTGAGGCACTCGCCTCTCAGTTCGAATTGGATTTTACCCTCATCGCATGCATGGTTTCATTAATGGTGGGTTGTGTTTGGTATCTAGATAGTGGAGCCTCGTTCCACATGACCGATGATAAAAGTTTATTCAGTATCTTGGAGGAGAAAGACCTCAAGATGCACATAGAGATGGGCAACGATGGAAAGTATTGTGTTTCAGGAGAACGCATGGTTGCTTTTTAGAGGGAGCATGGAGCTCCTCTCAACCTGACTGATGTAAAGTATGTTCTTGGACTGAAGAAGAACTTGGTATCGATTGCGATGTTGGAGGAAAAAGGCTACGATGTTGTCTTCAGTAAAGGAAAGGAGTTCCTGAGACACATTTCCACGGGTCAGACCGAGAGGATTGGAATTTGAGTGAAGAATCTCTGTAAGCTAGAGGTAGATGACTATGCTGCATTGAGTTCAAAAGCAGAATTGGTACAAAGCCAAGACATTGGCGAGTTATGGCATAGGTAGTTAGGCCACTTGCATCATGGGGCCGTGAAGATAATGCAACAGATCTCTACCGGACTTCCCAAAGCTAAACTTGAGTAAGTGGACACATGCAAAGGTTACACCCTGGGAAAGTACGCTAAGTCTTCCTTTCATGATCGAGATAGTCGATCTAAAGTAATCATGGAGTGAGTTCATACTGATGTGTGTGGACCATTCTTGATAGCATCCACCACGAAACAAAGGTATTATGTAATTTTCATTGATGATTTTTCTCATAAATGCTAGATCTATTTCATGTAGAAGAAGGATCAAACCTTCTCAAAGTTTTGTGATTTCAAAGCTTTGGTTGAGAAAGAATCAGGGTAGAAGATCAAGGCCTTGAGAAGTGAAAATGGTGGGGAGTATGTCTCTCAAGAGTTTAAGGACTTTTATGCAGCGGAAGGAATTAAATGGGAGTTGACGACACCTCATAACCAACAACAGAATGGGCTGGCCGAGAGGAAGAAGAAAACAATTGTGGGGGCAGCTCGGGTGATGCTACATGACCAAGGCCTACCACTTCATTTGTGGGCTCAGGCATGCAACACAATGGTTTATTTGCAGAATAGAAGCCTACATCGCATTCTTGGAATGAAGACACTAGCGGAAGCTTTCTCCAGGAAGAGACTAGATGTGGGTCACTTCAGGCTCTTTGGCTCATCAATATATTGCCATGTCATCAAGGATGCTCAGAAGAAACTTGAGCCGACAGATGATTTGGGGATACTTGTGGGGTACACTGATACACCCCACAACTATCGGGTGTACTTACCTACCAGTCGAAGGACAATGGTTTGCAAAGATCTCAAGTTTGAGGAGCAGAAGGCCATGCGAGTTTCCCTTGAGAGGGAACTCCAACTACAGGCTGTGGAGGAACTCTTGGTTCCTAAGGAGGAGGAGCCTCAGACTAATGCGGAGCAGCTGCATGCAGAGGTTCCAGGAGTGGAGACATCCACTCAAGTAGAGTCTTCCAGAGAGGGACGAAAGCACACAAGAGAAGCTGACAGATTGTTGGCGGATGCGAAAGAGAATGTGGGAGAACCATCTTCTCAACGTAGACAGAGGAGGTCACCTGAGAGGTACACTAGATACATGGCCCTTGTTGGGTAATGTGTTGAGATCGAGCCATCTTCCTTTGAGGAAGCAGTGCAGTGACTGATTTGTGTTGATGCTATGGTGGAGGACTATGACTCCATAGTTTGGAATAGTGTTTGGGATGTGGTTCCAAGACCAGAGAACAAGTCAGTTGTGAGTTCCCATTGGCTTACAAGGTAAAGCAAGCTGCTGATGGTAGTGTGGAGAAACATAAGACAAGATTTGTTGCCCGTGGTTTCTTAGAGGTCGAGGGGATCGACTATGATGAGACTTTTTCTCCTGTAGCAATGTACTCATCTATCAGATCGATGTTGGCACTATCAACACAGATGGGTTGAAAGATCCATCAGATGGATGTGAAGACTGCATTCCTCAATGGCAAGATTGAGGAAGAGGTGTAAATAGAGTAGTCGGAAGGTTTTGATACGTTCGATTGTGAGTCGCATGTGTGCCGACTTAAGAGAGATTTATACAGGCTGAAGCAAGCACCTCGTGCTTGGTACACCAGGATCGACAACTACTTCATCGGGTTGGGCTTCAAAAAGAGTGAAGCAAATGTGAACCTGTACCACATCATGGTAAAAGGTAAGCAGTTGGTCATTGTTCTTTATGTTGATGATCTCATATTGACCGGTGATAATCAGTTGATCATGTCTTGCAAGGAGGACCTTGCAAGAGAATTTGAGATGAAAGACATGGGTCTCATGCACTACTTCCTTGGCATGGAAGTGTGGCAGAAGGATGGGGAGTTGTTTGTGTCTCAAGGAAAGTATGCCAATGAGATACTAAGGAGATTCCCATGGAGAAGTCCAAGCCCATGTAGACTCCTCTAGTAGGTAACTAGAGGAAGGAGGATGCTACTTCAGGAGAAGTAGTAGAAGCTACTGTGTATTGGTAGCTTGTGGGTTCACTGATGTACTTAGTGAACACACGACCAGATTTGTGCTATGTGGTGAACCAGCTGAGTCAAGCTATGGTTCAGCCTACCAAGATGTTTTGGAAGGAAGTTAAGCATGTTTTGAGATACCTTAGAGGCACATATCAATATGGATTATGGTACAAATAGACAGGGGGAGTGAAGCTACAGGGCTTCACAAATGCAGATTGGGTGGGGAGTCCATCAAATAGGAAGAGCACATCAGGAGGAATTTTCAACCTTGGGTCAGCTGCAGTTTCTTGGTACAACAGGAAACAGAGGTCGGTTGCACTCAACTCAGCAGAGGCTGAATACATGGCTTCAAGTCAGGCAGCATGTGAGGCCATTTGGATGTGGAAAATTCTAGTTGGTTTATTTGATCATAGGATGGATCCAACTGTGATCTACTGTGATAATCGAAGTTGCATAAAACTCTCTGAGAATCCAGTATTTCATGATAGGTCCAAGCACATCGACATTTGGTATCATCATCCCAGAGACTGTGTGGTGAGGAGGATCATGTTGTTGCAGAATATTTTGACCGAGGAGCGAGATGCTAACATTTTGACTAAGGCATTGTCAAAGTGTAAATTCGAGTTCCATAGAGATAGGATCGGGGTGGCAGATAATCCCTTTCCTGTTGAGAGGGAGTGTTGAAATGTGGAAACAACAATATTCCAATTTTGATTTGTCCTTGAATTAAAATTGAGAATTAAAATTCGAATTTAGTCTCACGAGCTACTTGGAAAATAATTAATTAATTCATCTTGAGCTAATTAGTTGGAGAAATTCAAGCTAGAATTCTTTGTGAAGTCATGCAACAGTTATCCCTTTGATTGAGTAGATTATCCCTTAATTAAGGAGATAAGGATGACTTGTATCTGAGTTGTAATTAGTTAGCTCTATTAACTGAGTTAAGTCTAGTTAAATTAGTTCCATACATTTTGAGGAACTAATTGTGAGTTTAGTCAGTTAATGCATGCATGCATGTAACTAGTGTGCTCCAGATAACTGAATATTCTTGCATAAATACCTCATGCATGTCAGTTCAGATAAAGACCAAGTTGAGATTAAAGGGATTAAAGGCAGGGACAATGTACTATCAGTTGCAAGAATTTTCCTATAAGAAAATCTCTTGCATGCAGAAGCAATTCATTCCTTGAGATTTGCGCAGTTTTACAATGTGTTGGAGCTATGTGTGACATCACTATCGCACAAGGTTATAGTTGGAACACCTAGGGAAAACAACGCAAGGAAATAGGAGGCTTGGAGGGCAGAGGAGATGGCATATGAGTTGTCTGTTATGTCTATGAGCAGTGAGAGGGATTATACTGAGAGCTGGATAGATGTGAGATCTAAAGTTGTGTGTAATATTGAGATATTTCCACTTGTATGATAATATAGATAGCGGGGTTTTTAGCTGAGGCTTTCCCCATAGTATTCTTCTGTGTTTCATGTGTATGGATTCTTCTTCTTTGATATATGTGTTCTGTTTGATCTTTCTCAAATCGATTAAGCTTTCGCAAGTTTGATTATAGAAATAGATTAAGTATTTTACTTTAGTTATATTTCATAATTAGGTTAATCTATAGTTATAATTTCTACAAATTTTCATAACAAGGAAAATTTCAGGTTTATAAAACATCATAAGCATGAACATAAATTAATTTAATGTATAACATGTATAACTTGTAACTATTTATTTGCAACATGTATAGCTTGTAATAATTTACATAACTAAAATAAATGACTGATAATACCTATTCCAATAGCTTAGTTGAGGTTCTCCTGAGCTCCATGCTCCTATTGACTACCCGAATGGATTTTCCACCGAGCCAACAAGGAAGTAATTACTAGCCCAGGGAGCCTCCACATGTTCCCTAGCCCTCCGAGCCCAAGTCCAACCAGATGTAGTGTGTCCACGTTTCACTAACACTCCAACATTCCTTCCCCAAACACAAGCCTCCAAAACAAAATCAAACCAAGGGTCCACCTCTCCTCTCATCATCCTTCAACTTGTATTCCTCTTCCTCCCATCCACCTCAACCACTTATCATTAATGCCATGACTACCCCGTCATCCATTCATTTGACTTTTCTTACCATATCTTCTCCCAAGTAAATTTGAGAGGACATTTTGGGGATAAGATATGGATATTTAATTTGGTAATTAATTCGTGAGGACCATATATTATCCCAATTAAATTTGAGAGGACATTTTGGGGATGAGATATGGATATTTAATTTGGTACTTAATTGGGGAGGACCATGTCTTCTCCCAAGTAAATTTGAGAGGACATGTTGGGGATAAGATATGGAAATTTAATTTGGTACTTAATTGGGGAGGGCCATATCTTCTCCCAAGTAAATTTGAGAGGACATTTTGGGGATAAGATATGGATATTTAATTTTGTACTTAATTGGGCAGGACCATATCTTCTCCCACGAAGATTTTGAGAGGACATTTTGGGGATATGGATATCTAAATTGGGAACTGAAGGGGACCAATTCCTATTCCGAGATTAAATTTGAGAAGACAAGTTGGGAATTTAATAATAAAAATAATAAATTTTATATGAGTAAATAAAAATTATAGTTTCCAAAATGAAGGTATTTACCAATATTTATTGATAGTTATAAGTCAATATTTTCAGGTAGTTTAAACACTAATAAAATTTGCATGATAATATTAAGTGGGGAATTACATACACCCCTCCTTCAGAAAACTTCGTCCCAAAATTAGAGTGAAAAGATACAAGGAGTTCAAAGTCATAAAAAAATAGAGAGAGAGTTATAGTAGTAAACTTTAATGAGTTAGGCAATGGTACCACTCCCCATCAAGAGTCTCCAACTAATCTATATCCTCCTATCCTTCCTAACCTACTTCCATTCCCACCCTATCCATCCTTTGATGTTATATACTGTGGCATCGAATATACTAATCTAACCACTAATAAAACCAATATGGTGGAAGCTTCGACTATATGGACCTAACTTCCCCAGCATGAAACTGGAAATCATCATCACATGTATAGGGGAGCATGTCCATCACTGCCCTCCCACGATTCCAGGTTTGGAGGTTACATGGTGGGAAATACCTCCACCCCTCCTTACAACTAGGGTCAACACCAACTGGCAATTGTCATCACACGTCTAGGAGAGCGTGTCCATCACTATCCTCCCACAATTCCAGGTTTGGAGGTTACACGGTGGGAAATACCTCGACCCCTCCTTACAACTAGGGTCAACAGCCTAATATCGACCAGACTACAACACTAGTTGGATACTTGTCATAGAATAATCCAGTCAGGTAGTCTTGCTACCTGTCGTTTACATTTTACCCATGTCATAAGAGTTCATATCAAGTAGATACCAAATGTAATAGAACAATGTACATCATACCTTTCCTCATTGGATGTCTCGACCTTCCCCAATGGAAGAGTATATCTTTGTTATCATATAGTTCTTTCCAATCTACGGGTTAGTTATCAGCCATGCATATATATAACAACAAAATAGATATAGATACGTGATCTTAAAAATCATATTATTAAGTCTAGCATCCACGTATCAATTTTGTAGTTCACACTGGAAATAAATATTACATTAGATAAATGATAATTTCATCAAGTCATTAATTAGATAAGTCATATCCACTTAAGCCATACATGAAACAACAATAACTCTGATAAGTCATGCACTAGATAAATCATAACCAAGTAAGTCATACATTAGGTCATACATCAAACATTTCCATCATCAATACCTAATTCATCTAATGATTTATATAAGTAGTTTCACTTGTCCAACTAAATCCATCAATGTTACATAGCGTTCATAAATAAAGAACATGGAACTACAAAATAGAGCCTTAGCATAGATAGCTATCTAAGTCAAAATGGAAATCATAAATGGTCAAAAGTGAGGGGTAATTGTGACATATATCCTTTGCATCCTTTCGTCAACTCAATGGTGTCTTGCATGGCCCCCCATATAGAGCTTGATAATGGGGCATTCTAATTGAATTATGGTTATTGTTATCATAGGAAAACTCTACCAATGGTAAGTACCTTTCCCACCGAGTCTAATTATCAATGTCATACATTATAGGCATATATTCTATAACCTGATTTACTATTTCAGTCTTTCCATCTATTTATAGATGATACGCAGTGATAAGGTTTAACTCAGTCCCCAACACTAAGTACAAACTTGTCGAAAATGTATATGTAAAGTGAGAGTCCCTATCAAAGTGATCTTTGTGGGTAACCCATGTAGCTAGATAACTTCACCTATAAATTCTTAAGCCAAAATGGCAGTAGTCTCTTAGACAAGGTAGTTAGCCACCTAGAGATACCAAATACATGGCCAAAATAGAATATGTTAAGTTTGTTTCTCCAAGAAGAAAGCAACTCATCCTTTAAGAGTAATCCAAAAAAAAAATTGCAAATAATGGTCATGACCAACTTTGCAAATGGAGTGACTTCAAAGAATATGCCAATGTAATTAAATTCTTGTAGACAAACAATGTAACTCCTCCAAATGGAAATATTATAAAGATGTTAGGGAATTATCTCCCAAGATCAACCAAATTGGCCATAAATTGTAATCCCATAGAAACATGTGCCACAATTTTCCATAAAGTTGTTATAACCTCCTCAAAGAAGTGGGGCGTCCTCAATCTATGTGCCAAAGTGGTTAAGCACACATGTACCAACACCTCTCCCAAAGGAATATGATAAGCAGTTCACCCTAAGAGATTGTGTAATGAGGTTAGGACATTCTCCAATATAGTAACAAAGGATATTCCCAAACCAAGAGAATCTATATGATACAATGTGAAAATAGCAACCAAGAGAAACTATATGATACAATGTGTTAATAACATACCAAGTCACCAAAACCATGGGTGTCAATGTAGAAGACCCCCCAAGCAAGGTCTAAATGCCTCAAAATTCATGAGAAGATGCCAAATAAAGGGAGTGATTTCCTCTATCAAAAATATAACTACTCACAACATGCCATATAATAGCCAAACTATAAATATCGATTGGCATTCTTCTAACAACCACAACCACTTTTCCATGTCATCAAGACATCCACCAAAAGGGACATCAATTATGCAAGAAAGCGTGGGTGTACTACTTCAAGATTCACCAATCAAAATCATGAAACAATAATCTAAGTGAAACCCTATGAACACATGAAAACATGCCTAACAACTCATTCACTATGTCAAGGAGCAATAATTAACCCACAATATTTAAGGAAACTCTTAGTTGATGGATATCCCTCATCATAACTATGATAAGGGTAAATCAAATGTTTGAGCAATGCTATGCAAGGCCCTCAATCACATTTCAAACACCATATATGCTATATGAAAGCCTCCAAACAAGAAATGATGATGCCAACCAAGGACATAATGTGAATTATCTTACATGGGATATCAATAATAAATTATAGTAACAAACCCCCATGGTTGTGTGATTTTGAGGACAACGACACTAGGTAAGTGTGCATAAGAACAAATTTCCTTAAGACACCTCAGCACTCACCAAAGGTGATTAACAATGTCACGAGGGAAGTGTCAAGGAGAATGTAAGCACGAACCATGACTTCCTTCAATAAAATCATTAAGCTCCATCAAATAATCCTACAATTGCAAGCTTAGTAATAAGAAGATGTTAATTGATAGTCACTTATATAAGTCCATTTGGTAACAAGACATGAAAAAAAAATATCAACACTCCATGTGCAACATGCTTGGTTAGGGTTAACAAACACCATCTAGCACTCAACCATGATTTAAAAAGGGATAACTCTTTATTCAATATTGTGGAAAAAATTGATATGGATTAGACTAATAAAGCAACTGACGTAATAACATGATGCCAAAAGGCGAGGGAGATGAATTGATCCAGGTGGATATTGGTGGCCACCTGCCATGTCCACTTGGACCCCCACCATTATTTCCTTCAGCTTTCCAGTTTCCTTAATTATAGCACAATTTACTATTTTTAGTAGTTTTTCGGGTCCTGAACTTCGGGAGCCATTTTGAGGCCCTATGACGATGCTTTTTGGGAAAACTAGGAGCAACATGGGTCTACAGATCGATGTTTCTCATCCCAAAGTTGTATTTCTTGGATTGATCTTTCTAACAAGATATTATGCACATCAAACAAAGATCGTATGCCAAAGTTACGACCCCAAGACATTGATGTACCAATTTACCCAAACTGGGCCCATAGTTTGGCGTTTCATGTTCCAGGGTTAGGTTTTCGGATGTTTAGGGTTTTCCATTGTTTCTCAACAATAAATAGGCCTTCGAGCCTCATTGTAACCGAGTTCAGAGGCATGTAGCCACCACATCTCTTCTTAGAGATAAGCTACCATCACCCTAGCTGGTTTATTTCTATTTCTGTTTGTAAGCATATTTCAGTATTTTACATTAATGAAATGAAGTATTATTTTCACTGCATATTTGTGTTTATGGTTATCTCTATAATTTGTTGTGTTCCTATTTAAATTTGGACTAGTGGTACTAGAGCGGTTTGCTTTTTTCTCTATTTTTTTGTGCATGTCCCCAACAAGGTCGAGATATAAGGAATTAGGGCTTGAACTGGTCGAACCTTTGCAAGACGAGCCTCGCAAATCCCAATGGCCTCCCATGGCAGATGGAAAGAAAGATGAGGCGGCAGGAGATCCTATCAAAATATTGCTCGAAGAAGCCCTTGAGCGACAAAAAAATGCGATGATGGACAACTTTTCCCAGATCCTTTAGTGGCTACCGAGGGGCGATGCATCGGCTTCCAACAGCTACTCTGGAAATGCCACACTGTTTCAGGTACAAGTTAATCTTGAAATCCCCATATTCGAGGTTCAGATAGATGCAAATGCCATTGATAAATGGTTAAATGTGTTAGAGGGTTATTTTTCTGTTCATGATTTTTCCAGTCGGGAAAAGATTATTTTCGCTCTTCTCAAAGTAGCCCCCCACGTCAAGGACCAGTGGGAAACCTATTATGAGTAGAAGGATGAAAGTACAGACTCACTATTTTCAGCTGCACCCACTTGAAATTCATTTCGAGAAGCCATCAAGGAGAAGTACTACCCTATCAGAAGTTATGAGGATCAATACATAAAATGGACCACACTGCGGTAGGGAAGGGACCAAGATTTGCCAGAGTTTACCAATATTTTCCATACCCTTCACACAAATTTGGGTATCAAGGATTCAGAGCAATATTTGGTACTCAAATACCGTGACTTCATGCACAAGTACATCTAGGAAGAAATATAATTCCTGAACATCTCCTCGCTCGGCACGACATACTGATATGCGGTCAAGGTCGAGCAAAAGTTTAAATAGAAGAAGCGAGACTTTGGATCTGTGAATCCCAAGCAAGGGAAAGGTGCTCCCAAACCACAAAAAAAAGGACAAATCCAAGGCGGGGTGGCTCAAGACAACCCACTGAAACTACAAGCAAAGAACAGTGTTGCGAAGTCGAAAAAGGACACGGGAAAGTGGTGTGAGTTCCATAAGAGCTCCACTCACAACACAAGTGAGTGTCGAGCCAAGCAGTCACTAGTGGCTGAGCTGAAGGTTTCAGAATCAGATGCATGTTCTGACTTTGAGTCAGAATCTGACAAGGGGAATGACAAAGGGAAGCAGGTTATTGATGTGGAGCCCAACGCCACCGTTTCCACCACGAAGATCCCGAAGGAGGAACCCGAAGATCCAAAGGAGGAGAAGCATCTCTTCCACTCCCAGATGTGGGTAAAGGGCTCCCTGCTATACTTCATTGTCGAAAGTAGGAGCCAAAAGAACCTCATTTTGGCAGAGGTCATGAAGCGACTGGGCTTATTGACCACAACACATCCACAATTTCACACCATCGGGTGGCTTCACTAAGGATGATATCTTCACATGTGCTAGTAGTGTCACCTTCCATACAACATCAAGCCCTTCACGGATGAAGTATTGTGTGACATTTATCCCCTTGAAGTTTTTGATGTATTATTAGTAGAACCATACTTGTAGAAGCGACATGCTATGAATGAATAAAGGCCCCGTGCTGTTGTTGTTACTTTGGGAAATAAGCTGTATAGGATACCAGAGGTAGCACCTCCTACAACCATCTCATTGGTTACTTCAAAACAATGCAACAAGCTCATTTCTAAAACCGAGAAATTTGTTTTCCTAATGATATGCCCTCAAGGAAAGAAGAAGACGGTGGCTACGTCCTCCAGACAAGGCCCCTCTATATGACAACTACAGATGGATAAGGTCGTGAAGGAGTATGACAAGATCTTCACCTCCCCTGCAGGGGTTCCTCTGCACTGTCAGGTCAAGCACTCCATTGATCTGACCCCAATTGTGTCACTGCCCAATGGGCCAATCTATCAACGCTCCATTCTGGAGAATGATTAAATCAAGAGGCAGATTCAAGAGCTGCTGCATAAAGGTCACATCCATCCGAGTTCATCACCTTGTGGGAGCCCGATCATGTTGGTACAGAAGAAGGATGGGACTTAGAGACTCTGTATTGACTATCAGGTGCTAAACAAGATCACTGTCCATAAAAGGTACCCGATCCCATGGATTGATGACCTCCTAGACCAACTAAAGGGGGAAAAATATTTCAGCAATATCTATTTGAAGTCAGGATATCACCAAGTACCAATCGAACCCTCTGATGTGTGGAAGACTGCCTTCAAAGCCAAGGAGGGCCTTTTTGAATGGTTGGTTATGCCTTTCAGATTGACAAATGATCCTGCAACCTTCATGAGGCTAATGGATGACATATTGCAGCCATTCACCAACTCATTTGTAGTGGTATACTTGGATGACATCCTGATCTTCAGCCAGAGTTGGGAACAGAACCTCCACCACATCCGATAGGTTCTCCAAACATTGCGGCAACACAAGTTATGGGCCAATTTGGAGAAATGCAGTTTTGACATGACCCAGGTTCAGTATCTGGGATACATTATTGAAAAATAGGGGGTGCATGTGGATCCAACCAAGATCCATGTCATTCGGGATTTGCCATCTCCAACCACTCTGACAGAGCTCCGCAGCTTTCTAGGTCTTGCCAACTTCTACTGCAGGTTCATGTTGGGATTTTCTCATATCACTTGGTCCTTAAGTCAAGTCACCAAGGGAGGAGCAAAAGCAAAATTCTTTTGGTCCGAATCTCAACAGAAGGCATTCACAGAGTTGAAGGATCGCCTCTGCTCGACACCAGTGCTTGCATTACCAAACTTGCAACCACCATTTGAGGTCGAGACAGATGCTTGTGACTATGCTATTGGGGTAGTCCTTACTCAACATGGGCATCCACTGGCATACCAAGTGAGACACTTTTAGACACAATTTGGAAGTATCCCACTTATGACAAAGTGATGTATTCCATTGTGTAGACCTGCCGACAATGGATGTATTCCATTGTGCAGACCCAAGGGAAATTGCAGAATGATCACCATCAGAAGTGGTCCACATACCTGCAACAATTCCATTTGAATATCAAGTATAAGAAGGGTAGCACCAATAATGTTGGAGATTGCCTCAGTCGACCACCAATCATGGCGACCCAGAATTCGGCCACACATACCAGACACTCTTGTGAGGGTCAGCATGTTCGAGACTTTCACCTCTAGGTTGCCCTGTTATGCCACCTTGGTCACCTTTGTGTTCCTTCAAGCGAGCGTGCCAAGAGAATTTGGGAAGCACACTACAGTCGGGTTGCTGGGCATTTCGGGCTCGAGAAAATGGTGGGAGTACTGTAGAAGTATTTTTATTGGCCAAATCTTTGACAGGATGTTGGGAAGTACATCAGATCATGCACTACTTGCGCCATTGCCAAACTGACCATTAAGAAGCAAGGCATCTATACCCCACTGCCTACCCTGAGTCGACCTTGGGAATCCATCTCCATGGATTACGTGTCAGGCCTTCCTTCCACTAAGCATGGAAATGACTGTGTTTATGTGGTCGTCGACAGATTCTTGAAGATGGCAGGCAGGAAGAATATCACAGTAGAAGCCATTGCTAAATCTTCTTTGAGCGAGTGTGGGTACACTTTGGGATCCCACATTCTATCATCTCAGATAGGGACAGCAGGTTCCTCGGTACATTTTGGTCCAGTCTCTGGTTGATGCTAGACACCAGGATCACTAAGTCCACAGCCTTCCACCCTCAAACTGATGGCTAGACCAAGGTTGTCAACAGGATGATCGCACACATTCTGTTCATATACAACTCAAAGAATCCACGCACATGGGACAAGAGCCTCCCCTATGTTCAGCACAACTACAACCGGGCTCTCCACAGCTCGATTGGCCATAACCCTTTTTCAGGTGGGCTTGGGATTCTAGCCACTATGTCCCATTGATGTGGCCATGCCATTTGCAGCTACTCACGTAGATTCGGCTCATGTCCAGTCCGAAACAGATAAGCCAAACAACTTCATTGAGCACATCCAATATATTCGCCAGCAGGTCCACAACATTCTAGAGAAATCAAATGCCAAGTACAAGTAGCGACATGATCAACATTGGGTGCCACACAAGTTTCAGGTGGGTGACAAAGTCTGATTGCATTTGCAAAAGGAATGCCTTATCGGAGCCTACAGGAAAC
>APFE030512742.1:0-43715 GCA_000404065.3 Pinus taeda
ACCCCATAAAGTGGGGTTACGGGTACCCCTCAAACCCCCTGTTAACTATGTGGAAAGAATATAACACAACCCAACACACTCATGATAGTGAAAACACTTGATATTCAACAAGTCCTTCATCTTGCCCCATGCCTCACCTTCGGACTTATTTCCCATGGCTTTATTTTCTTTTTTTTTATTATGTAAACTCCTCATCCACTTCTTTGGAAGAGGTCCCATCCTTGGTGTTCCGTTGAAACTCTTCTTGCACCAAGTCAGACCACAACCACAACCACTCTGGTAGCTTCTCCCTCCCATTAATAGAGTCCTAGTAATTGTGCCATCTCTTGGGAAGTCCTAGAATTTCTAGGCTCACTAGATCGTCTTCAGCAACAGTAATCTCGACACTTCCAAGGTCATCCCAACATTAAGTGAGCTTGGTCGAGTACATTGGAATTGAGTCGCCCTTTTTCATCTTGATCTTTCTGAGTTTGTCCTTTAGTGCCAACATCCTACGGTCACTGCTATTTTGAAATAGGTCCATCAATGCCTTCCATATTTCAAATGGAGTGTCCTTACCCTGGAGATTCGAGATAATGTGATCTCGAACTCCTTCCAAGATAATCCTTCTTGCTTTTGCCACACACTTTCTCCATCCAACCATATATTTAGCATGAAATGTTGGAGGCTTCAGAATATCATTATCTTTAATTCCTTGAGGCCATTATATTCCAACACTATCTCCTTCCTTTCCTTGCAAGCTATGTAATTCGAGTTGCACTCCAGGGCATACTCAAGTCTCAAACCGTAGAATGACATATTGCTGACTCTGAAGTATGAATTGCCAATTCGATTTCACCTGCACATCAAACTTGAATTTTCCTATTCTATACTATATTTAGCTCTAACACAAGGTACATTTTTACTTGTATATTCAACATCTTATGTGATATGCTAAAACATAACACAAGAATCTACTCTACTCATCCGCAGAAACCAAAATTGATCGATGAAAACACTAAGTTGAAAAGGAAGAATTCTAATTGCACATAACACAACATTTTTTTGGGCAAAGCAACTACTCAAAACCCCAACTATCTATGTTGCATTAATTAGAATACTAAAGAATAAAATACAATTCTTGTTCAACCTGAGGAATTCCTGCACAAGTAAAATCTATCTCTCTACTTCAAAAACTACCACAATCTAACAATTAGCTGAAGTTGTTGCCTACCAAGCTTCTACTTCCTTACGCAAAAACATGAGAGAATTAGCCCATATTTAGTTGGGAAATTATCCAGCCATGACTTCGCAATCCATCCATAGGCCCTCAACTGATTGAATGCTCCATCTATACAACTCGAAAAATTATACAACTGATAGTAGACTACCCCTGAACTCTAATCTCAATTAGGTATTCCTTTGAACTGACATGCATGAGTTATTTATGAGTGAATATTTAGTTAACTTGTGTGGTAGTGAGGATGCATTGGTTCCTATTCCCACTACTAGACCTCCTACTAATTCCTCCAATAGTTAGAACTAGTTTAACTGACTATAACTAAGTTAGACTGAGTTAATTAATGACAACTCAAAAGAACTCAACCTCTGCCCTTAAAATTTAGGTATCGCTCTACATGACTCTAGATATACTTCAAACTTGAATTTCCTAATCCAACTAAGTCAAATTCACTGAGTTAACTATTACAGGTTGCTACGAGAATAGAATTTCAAACTAATTCCTAATTTAATTCAAGGAAAAATTGAATTAGAATTTTAAGATGTTATTTTTAACATTTCTTGTTGCAAATTTCAACACTCCCTCTCAACATGAAACAAATTCAACTCTATCCTGATTCAATACCTTTGGAATGTTGTACATGCAACACTTCTCTCTAGTGTTGTTTCTACTACAACTTGTGAAACTGTATCACTATGATGCATCATTTACTAGTCTCTGACTACTACTAGCTACTACACTAACTACTAAAAACTCCATGCTTCTGCTCACTCTGCACTGTGCCATCTACACTATTGTCAACTCTGCTATGCACTCCCTAGTATCTGACTGATGTTAGTCTCTGCCTCTATCACTCTGACATCTGATTACATCAACCACCATTGATCCTTACTGCTACTGTGCACTGTCGGCTCTCGTAGCAAGGAAATGATCCATGAGACAAAATCACAATCGATCCTACCCAAATTTATACACTCTTGGGACTATTACTTCACATCGCCCCACATCTCACCTGGAGGTATGGTTGCGTGTGCTCCCTCTACCCACTTAACTCGAAATTTCCCCCTACTAGAGGTCTCTTCTTAAGTGGATGCCTCCACTTGGTCTCCTCTCTACTTCTGCAATTGTGGTTGCTCCACAACTTGCTGAGGTTGCTTCTAAGGTTCCTTCAATGGCTACATCTAAGGCTACATGTTGAGAGGTAATTCATGCTCCCTCTCAACCACCAAGTCTCTTACCTTTTCCTTTCCCCTCAAATCTTTGCATGCATCTTGTACATCAAGTGTATACTAGTTCTTCACTTGCACACCGAGACGTTTCATCTGTCCCGTGTTGATGTGTCTATGGAAAACCTCTCCTTTACTCAAAATCACATCTTAGCCACCACCTTCCAATAACGTGACAAGAATAAGATTATTCTTTATTCCTGGAACATACATCACATTTGTGACTCTGTGAGGGGATCCAGACTCCCTCTAAATGGTAGTTGTACTAAGGTCGGTCGTGCTATACCTCCCATCATGTCCAAATTCTATGTTGTGCTTGAGGTCTTTCTCGTCAAAGTCACTGAAGCGATCACTATTCCCCATCATATGGAACAAGGAACCACTCACGAGATACCACATTCTTCCCATTATTGTCTTTTCCATGCATGCAATGAGAGTGAAATGAAGTTTGAATTGTGAATCCAAAGCTTCACCTATTACTACTACTGTAGTATCCCTCTTGCTTGCTTTCTTCTGTGGGGAATTTGTGGCATAGTGCTAGTACTCGTGACTATGAAAAACTTGATGTTCGACAAGTCCTTCTTATTGCCACTCGCTCTGCCTTGGGACTTCTTTCCCTGTGATTTATTTTCTTTGCTGACTAATGCAAAGTACTCTTACACTTGTTTGGAAGATGTCACATCTTTGGTGTTCCGCTAAAACTCTTCTTGACATACCAAGTCGGACCACAATCACTCCAACTCTGGTAGCTTCTCCCTCCCCTTAATAGAGTCCTGGTAACTATGCCGAATATTAGGAAGTCCTAGAAGTGCTAGCTTCACTAGATCATCTTTGGAAACGGTAATCATGACATCTCCAAGCTCATCCCGAAATTGAGTGAACTTGGTTAAGTCCCTCGAAATTGAGTCGCCCTTCTCCATCTTGATCTTTCTAAGTTTTTCCTTCAATGCCAACATCTTATGGTCACTTCTATTTTGAATCAAGTTCATCAATGCCTTCCACATTGCGAATGTAGTGTCCTTACCATGGTGATTCGAGACAAGGTGATCTCGAACTCCTTCCAAGAAAATCCTTCTCACTTTTTCCGCACACTTTCTCCATTCAGCCAGATCTTCAACATCAAATGCTGGAGGATTTAGAATATCATGATCTATGAATTCCTTGAGGCTATTGTCTCCTAGCACTGCCTCCATCCTATTCTTCCAAGCTATATAGTTCGAAATGCCCTCTAGGGCATACTCAAGTCTCAAATCGTAGAATGACATATTGCTCACTCTGAAGTATGAATTGCAATTCGATTTCATCTGCACAACAAAATCGAATTTTGTTGTGTAGATGAAATCGAATTCTCCTCTTCTATATGATCTTCATCTTTGATAGCATGTACATTTTTACTTGTAGATTCAACAACTTATGTTATATGCTAAAAAATAAGACAATAATCTACTCTACTCATCATCGAAAACCACAATTGATCAAAGAAAACACTATGTAGAAAAGGAAGAATTTCAATCGCACATAACACAATATTTTTATAAGGAAAGAAACTCCTCAAAACCCTGACTATCTATATTCCATTAACCAGAAGATCTAAAAATAAAATACAATGTTTTTTCAACTCAAACAATTCCTACACAAGTACAATCTATCTCTCTGCTTCACAAACCAGCGGAAGCCAACACTTAGCCAAATATGTTTCCTACCAAGGCTCTACTTCCTTGCACAATTCTTGAGATAATTAGCCCATATTTAATTGGGAAATTATCCACCCATGACTGTGCAATCCAACCATATATGCTCAACTGATTGCATGCACCATCTATACAACTCAGAAAACTATACAACTGATAGTACGCTACCCCTAAACTCTAATCTCAACTAGGTCTTCCTCTAAACTGATATGCATGAGTTAATTATGACTGAATCTTTAGTTAACTAGTGTGGCAGAGAGGATGCACTGGTGCTTGTCCCCACTACTAGATCTCCTACTACTTCCTCCAACAGTTGGAAATAGTTTAAATGGATATAACTTAGTTAGACTGAGTTAATTAATTACAACTCAAAAGAACTCAACTTGGGCCACTAAAATTTATGGATCACTCTATATGAATCGAGATATACTTCCAACTCAAATTTCCTAAGCCAAATAGGTGAAATTAATTTAGTTAACTATTACAAGTTGCTATGAGAATAGCATTTCGATTTAATTCCTAATTTAATTCACGGACAAATTAAATTAGAATTTCTAGATGCTATTTTTAACATTTCCTGTTGCAAATTTCAACACTCACTCTCAATAAGAAACGAATTTTACGCTATACCAATTTAGTACCGATTTTCTGTTGCAACTTCTAATACTGAAAAAGCATCCAAACTAAGTAAGTATGATGAATTTGTCATGACAGTCTATGACTGCTACTATCTAATGCATTTTCTACTAAAAACTTTGTTCTTCTGCTAACTCCGCATTGCTCCATCTACATTACTTCCAACTCTGCTCTCACTCCCTAGTATCTGACTGTTGTTAGTCTCTACCTCTATCAATCTGATATCTAACTGTATCAACTGACACTGATCCATCCTTCTATCGTGTAATGTTGGCTCCTGTAGCAAGGAAATTATCCATGAGACAATACATCTCAATGGACCTTACCAAAATTTATGCACTCTTGAGACTATTACTTCACATCGCCCCACCTCTCACCTAGAGGTATGGCTACATGTGCTTCCTCTACCCACTTGGCTCAAAATTTCCCCCTACTGGAGGTCCCCACTCAGTCTCCTCTCTACTTCTGCAATTGTGGTTGCTCCACAATTTACTGAGGCTACTTCTGAGGTTTCTTCTCTGGTTGAATATGAGGATGCATATTGAGAGATAATTCATGCTCCCTCTCAAATACCAAGTCTGTAACCTTTTCCTTGCTCCTCAAAGCTTTTCATAGTTCTTGACTCACACGTCAAGCTATTCCATTTGTCTCGTGGTGATGCATCTAAGGAAAACCTTTCCTTTGCTCAAAATCAAATTGTAGCCACGGTCTTCGAATACCGCGACGAAAACCAAATTCTTCCTTAGTCCTGGAACATACATCACATTTTTTATTCTAATAGGGGAGCCAGATTCCCTCTCAAAAGTAATTGTATCTATTTTTTTCATGATACACCTCCCATCATCTCCAAACTCTATCTTCTTTTTGAAGTCTTTCTCCTCAAAGTTACTTAAGATATCTATATTCCCCATCATATGGAACAAGGCACCATTGTCGAGATACCACATTTTTACCATTACAATGTTGGTCATGCATTCAATGATGTTGAAATCAAGTTCAAATTGTGAATCCAATACTTCACCTATTGCTGCTTTTGTAGGCTCCTTCTTTCTTTCTTTCTTCTGTGGGAAATTCGTGGCATAGTGCTCATACTCATGACAGTGAAAACACTTGATGTTTGATAAATCCTTTGTCTTGCCACATGCTTCTCCTTGGGACTTCTTTCCCTTGGTTTTATTTTCTTTCTTGACTAATGAAAAGTCCTCTTCCACTTCTTTGGAAGAGGTCCCATCTCTGGTGTTCCGCTGAAACTCTTCTTGTACAAAGTCAGACCTCAATCGCTCCCACTCTGGTAGCTTCTCCCTCCCATTAACAAAGTCCTATTAATTGTAGCATCTCTTGGGAAGTCTTAGAAGTCATAGGCTCACCAAATCATCTTTGGAAACAGTAATCCAAACACATCCAAGCTCATCCTGACATTGAGTGAACTTGTTCAAGTACTTGGGAAGTAAGTCACTCTTCTCCATCTTGATCTTTCTGAGTTTTTCCTTTAGTGTCAACATCCTATGGTCACTGCTATTTTGAAATAGGTCCATCAATTCCTTCCATATTTCAAATGGAGTATCCTTACCATGGAGATTTGAGATAATGTGATCTCAAACTCCTTCCAAGACAATCCTTCTTGATTTTTCCATACACTTTCTCCATTCAACCATATCTTTAGCATGAAATGTTGGATGGTTCAGACTATCATTATCTTTAATTACTTGAGGCCATTGTATTCTAGAACTATCTCCTTCCCATTCTTCCAAGCTATGTAATTTGAGTTTCCCTCTGGGGCATACTCATGTCTCAAACCTTAGAATGACATATTGTTGACTCTGAAGTATGAACTACAACTTTGATTTCACCTACACAACAAACTTGAATTTTCCTCTTCTATATTGTCTTTAGCCCCCATGTATAGTTTTTCATGTAGATTCAACAACTTATGATAAAACATAACACAAGAATCTATTGTACTCATTAGCAAAAACCAAAATTGATAGATGAAAACACTAAGTAGAAAATGAAGAGTCTCAATCGCACATAACACAAATTTTTTCTGGGGAAAGCAACTGCTCAAAACCCCAACTATCTATATTGCATTGACTATAATTTTAAAGAAGAAAATACAATGCCTTTTCAACCCAAACAATTCCTGCACAAGTACAATCTATCTCTTTGCTTCACAAACTAGCACATGCCAACCCTTAGCCATTTTTTTTTCCTGCCAAGCCCCTACTTCCTTGCACAATTCCTGAGAGAATTAGCCCATATTTAATTTGGAAATTATCCACCATGAATTTGCAATCCATCCACAGTCCCTCAAATGATTGCATGCACCATCTATACAACCGGAAAAGTTATACAAATGATAGTACACTGCCCCTGAACTCTAATCTCAATCGG
This sequence comes from Pinus taeda, assembly GCA_000404065.3. NCBI lineage: Eukaryota > Viridiplantae > Streptophyta > Pinopsida > Pinales > Pinaceae > Pinus > Pinus taeda. The sequence continues at coordinate 7,164 of APFE030512742.1, forward strand.
GTCTTTCTCTGAACTGACATGCGTGAGTCATTTATGAGTGAATCTTTAGTTAACTTGTGTGGCAGTGAGGATGCATTGGTTCCCATCCCCACTACTAGACGTACTAGTTCCTCCAATAGTTAGAACTAGTTTAACTGACTATGAATCAGTTAGACTGAGTTAATTAATTACAACTCAAAAGAACTCAACCTCGGCCCCTAGGCCCCTAATATTTAGGGATCACTCTACATGAATGTAGATAGACTTCCAACTCAAATTTCGTAAGCCAAGTAAGTCTAGTCAACTTAGCTAACTATTACAAGTTGATATGAGAATATAATTTCAATTTAATTCCTAATTTAATTGAAAGATAAATTAAATTAGAATTTCTAGATGTTATTTTTAACAATTCTTGTTGCAAATTTCAAAAAACGGGTTTATGTTGGGTGTGTGTTATATTCTTTGCTACCCATAGTTTGTGCATGGTTATTGCACATGGTTTTGGGCATGGTCATTTTCTTCCCTTGATATTTTGTAGATTTGGTCAAGGGAACTATGATTATATTCTAACCGAGCATTAGTGGATTGGGGTTTATGAATGTTTCAGCATGTATATATATTTATATATATTATATATATATTATATATTTTATATATATATAATTTGTGTGTATGTTATTGTAAAAAATTTTGAAAGGAATGTAATGAAAAATCAATTTGGTATTCCTGGTTTTGGGATCCAAGAGAAAATCTGTGTATATTTGTTTTATGTTTTCACCATTGTATATTTTCTATTTCAAGAATTTGTTTGGATATAATTTGTGTAGAAGGATAAAACCTATATTTGGCATCAGAGTAGTTTCAGCTACAAGGGGACGCCTTTGCTGATGAGGATTTTTTTTCTCGGGGTTATGGTAGACCCTGTTACAGTGGGAGATCTGTAGGATTGATTCTTGTGGTGAAAGGACATGAGAAATAGTGGAAAGATAGAGATTGAGAAATTCAATGCACAATTTTTTGAGTTGTGGAATCACAATATGGAGGATATGTTGGTGGATATAGATGACTAGATCATTGTAGATCCAAGCATGACACCGCCATCAATGTCAACAGAAGACTAGGTGAATTTAGATCAGAAGGAAAATCTGAGCACAATACAATTACATCTCTTAGATTCAATATTGTTGAATCTATTAGGGGAAGCTAAGATAAATGATTTGTGGGAAAAGTTAGGGAATTTGTATCAATCTAAGTCTCTAATGAACAAATTGTTCCTGTAGGAAAAGTTATATAACCTGAGGATGAAGGATGGAGACTCTGAGACAGAGCATTTGAATTCCTTTAATATTGTGGTAAGTTAGTTGTTATCTGTTGATATTAAAATTTCAAATGAAGATAAGTGCATCAGTCTATTATGTTCTTTACCATACTCGTGGGATATTTTGGTTTTTTTTATAGGTAGAAATGCAACTACCTTGAAGTTTGATGAAATAGTCTCATCCTTGTTGTCGGAGGAGATGAGACGAAAAAATATCGAGAGCCAAAATGGAGATGCCTTATTTGTCAGAGTCTGGTCCCACAATAGAAACAAAAATAAGTCTTCAAGTGGGAGATTTAAATCTAGAGGGAGAACTAAATCTCTAAAATAAAATGTGAAGGTATGCTGGAAACACAAAAACGAAGGACACTCCAAAAGGACTGTAGATCTAAAGCTCATAAGAAAGGAAAGCAATATGATGATGCTCCTTCTGTAGAGGCAAAAACCACCTTAGATGAAGGTGGGGATGTCTATTTGAACTCTTTTTCAAGTACACATATATATCATGAGGAAAATTTGATTGATGCACGTGCATCATTTCACTTTACTCCCCATAAGGAGTGGTTCTGCAAGTATGAGAAATATGATGGTGGTGATGTCTTCCTAGGTGATGATAGGAAGGCCAAAATCATGGGATGCATAAAAGTTAAGCTGAATTTGCAAAGTAGAAGGATTAGAACACTTCATAGTGTGGTGCATATTCCTACATTGGCCAAAAAATTGATTTCTATAAAGCAAGATGGATGATGCAATGTAAAATCAGTGTTTGAGAAAGATACTTGCAAGATGGTTTAGGGAGCACTACTATTGATGTGGGGAGTTCAAATTAGAATTTTTTACAATCTCTTGGGTAATAGTGTTATTGATGTGTGCAACAGTTCTATGGTTCTTGAAAGTCGAGCTAAAAATATAGTGGTCTCTAGAGAAAAGACCATGTTATGGCATCAAATACTTGGACATATTGGATAGAAGGGTCTTCGAATACTTCATAGTTTTTATCACTCTAATAATTATTTTGAAGTAAAAAGAAAGAAAAACCAAACATAACCACAAACCGCTTTTGGAGATCATGACCTAGCCTTCCTAATGCTAAGAGAGGGCTCTCTCTTTAAAATTTAACTTTGTTTTAGTTAAGATGTTTTTAGGCTAGTTATGATTGTTCAAAGGGGTTTTTGATTTGTATTTGACATTGGGTGGTCGGATCTGCTTAGACATATGGATAAATGGATGTCTTTTAGACCATTGGGCTATGGAGTAAAAAAATAAGGAAGAAAAACTAGATTAACTCACTAAAGGGAATGTTCCAAGGGAAAGATAATAGAGTGTTTTTTAGATCTTTGAGACAGAGGGGTGAAAGGTTTTACCTAGGGTGAGAGATCAATTAAGGGTTCTCAGACCCAGATAATGAATGAGAAATGAAGAGATAATCAAGATCAAAGGGAAATTAAGAATCCTTTAACCTGGATATTGAAGAAACCAATCTAGACCAAAGAGAAATTAAAAATTCTTTAATTTAGATATTAGCAGAAGGCATTTAAATGTATAACTGTTAAGACAGAGTGTAATTAAACAAGTTCTGAAATATTATTCTAGTTATAACATTTAGATTGAGAAACACATTATAGAATATGAAGAACTTTGAGAAGAATAACAATAACACATGAATCCTTGGAAATATCTTATCTTTATTTATCAATCCGGCTTGCTAGCTTAGCAAATGATACACTAACCTTTTGGGTCTTCTGATAAATTTTTTTATAGAAATGTATAATAGAATCCACACCACATATTTTGAATTTTGAAGTATTCATACAAATGGAGTTACAAAATATCTGAAACTGTATTGAGAATTAATTTAGGAGAAATAAATATCTTCATGCAAGAAGATAGAGACAACTATTGAAATTCTTCATGTTCTCCCTTTTATTTTGGTTCTGTTGGCTTTGACCATTTACGTCATATGCTTCATTTACTTTAGCCTTTCATCTGATACACTTTGACTCTGTTCATTTATCCACATCCTTTTACCATGATGTTTTACTTTTACTGTACATTAACCTTTTTACTGCATATTTCTATAGTAAATAATTTAATTTCTCCCATGTTTCAGCATCAGGTAATTGGATTTTTAACATCTTTCTATATGCTTCATCTGCCTCTGCGTATTTCGAAAAAGTAGGCTTATTGAAAGAGGAGACTTCTACACTGAGCTACCTTTCTAAAATTTGAGTTTTTGATGTAGATGGATCTTGTGTTTCTCCAGATGGAGTTGTGCCTGTAGTCATTTCTAACTCAACATCAGTTATTTCTACCGAACTTTCTATGTCTTCCTATTTTGAAATAGGATTGAGCCTAGACCTTTTACTCTAGTTAGCTTCATACTGTACATTGGAAGTGTCCATTCCTGAGCTGGAGCCTTCCTCTCTATTCCTTTTGGGATTCTTTTCCTCGTTCTGAGGAGTCTGCAAAATTGGAGGGATACTCATGGTTCCTTCTTGCTCTAGTACCTGCATGAATGAGCTTTCATCAAGCTATTTCTCTAAATCAAACAAGGCATTTTCAACATCTACCTTTGTACTATCCCTGTCTATGAGAGTGTTTTCCAACCACTCAAATTGGTTGGCATACCTCTCTATTTCTGGTATAGGGTGATGAATGTAAGGTCCCAATTTTCCCTTTTGTCTTAGTTTGGTTATAAACCCTTGAGGTTCATACCTCCACATGAAACTGTTCTTAAAATTCATTTGTTGCAGAATTTGATCTGCTTCCTCTCCTACCTCTCTAGTATTGCAAATGAAAGGGCATAAATGGTTCTCGATCTTGAACTGAGTCCTTTTCTTGGCTGAGACAAAGTTGATCTCATCAAAGTTCATTATCTACATATAATATTCCAAAGAAAATAACCTCATGGGGAGGTATTCAGATAGTTTGTACGAGGCAAGTTGGAAACCATAGATTCTTATTTCGGCGTGATTTTGGTAAAGGTACCAATCTCCCACCTTACTTTGTTTGGACAACTGGAGCACTCTTTTGATCTCTCGGCTTATTCTGGGTGGAGGGCTTCCTCTCAGCATGGTCATGATTGGATGGACAAAAGAGTCAATGAAGTCTATGTAGGTGTATGATGATGAATACTTGTGGAATAGTGGTGTCCAAAATATAGCATACCTGAGCTGGTCTTTAGTATCCATCTTCTGGATGGTGAAGGGAAATATGTCTGCCTGATAATACAAACACATGTGGTAAAGTACAGATGAGTACTTGAATACTCTCTCATTGCGCATTCTAGTAAATTGTTCATGTATCTTTTCAGCTATGAACTGGGAATAATTGTACAAAGTAGCAGGAGGCTTTCCTAGGGTGAAAATGGACATGAAGGCTAGGATGAGATCATCAATGTATTCATCTATGGTATAGAATAGAATACATGATATCATGGTTACAATTTCATAGAAAATGGCAAAAGCATATGGAAGGGAATCTATAGGAATGTGCTGCTCCTCTACAATGAAAGTTTGGAATATTTGGGCCAATCTAGATTGACTCAATTTGGTGTACTGGTCTAACAAATCCCTAGTTCAGAGTGAGGTTAGGTTTGGACTTGGTTGGACTTGCAAAATTTCATTGATTGACACAGCTATAATAGTAAATAAGACCTTTTGGTCTGTGGACATTATAGCTCTCTCATTGGGAATGTAATAAGTATGGCATAGATGAACAATCTCACGAAAGACATGTACTTGTGGAAACTAGTATTTGCACAAATTGGACTCCCAAGGCCAATGTAATTAGTATGGTTTAGATATCTATCCTTACTCCAACAATGAATTTTGAGTAGGAGTGTATAGGCACTTGTGTCTTTGATTTGAAAATCCATGTCCGCCAGGGGAAGGTGGTCAAGGTCCAAATGGGGGATTGTCACTGGTCTAACATCCATGGTGATAGGGGTAACCATAATTCAGTTCTTATGGATTTGAATTTCACTTATACAGGTTTATATCAGAGGTTCAAAGGTAATTTGGAAGCTTCCAGAAGGGTTTGTGTATTTTAGTCAGACACACACTTTAATTTTAAAGTAATTTCAATTAATTTTACTTAATTAAAACACTTTAAAGACTGAACATTTTAAAATTTAAAGGGTGTCTGGTAATTTATCTTCAAATGCCTAGAATTTGGGTGAATTAACTTCAAATTGGTGTTCTAAAAAATTATAGAAGTTTGAATGGGCTATGGTACAGACTGCGAGCTTGATTAGGGTCTCTGCAACTTCTTCAGGAGTGAAATTGAGGTCAATTAGCGATTTCAACGTTTGAAGGTGTCGCAATCGTTTATAGAGGTTTTGCAAAGAAATTGATTGAAAAAGGTTGAATAGGGCTTCTCGGCCTTTTTATTGAACAACGGTTATTTTTTTGGTGGGTGCAATACAAATGAATAGTGGACGATTTATCGAGTTGGGTGGGGAGGTGGTTTCCCAAGCCATTGCACCGCTTTGTCAAGGAGGTGGTATTTTGGTGAGGACACCCGATATACCTTAATGCTTGACATGTAGCAGATGGGGGCCGAAGCAATACCACTTTATCGGGCAGGTAAAGGTCGGATATCGAATGAACCCGATATGGTTGTGAATCATTAGATTTGGGTGCTGACAATCGGATGATAGTCGAGTGACAAATTAGCATGGATGAAATGGGCAAAGGTTTTGGGGGGTCCTGAGGCTTTAATTAATGGTGGTTTGTGATTATTTGGGAGTTTAAACAAGGGATTAGATGATCAAACAGGGTTAATGGAGGGATTATCTTAACTTTACGGAGAATTAGTGAGTTAAGAGGCTCTGGTCGAGGGGGTATGGTAAAAGTATAGTTTATAGTTAAACTAAGGGTAGGGGTAATATATACAGGGATTTATTTATATACCAGGAAAAAGGGTATATTGGGAGATATACCATTAAGTTAGAAATTACTATGAACTAAAATGACGAGAATGAAAATAATACTAAGTATAATGTAATATTTGCACTTTTTGTTTACATACACTTATACTTAGGATAAAATCTTTTTTTCGGTATTTTGAGTGAAATAGAATTTAACATAGGGCTTTTTACTTTTCATAAGCAAATGGAGTTTAACCTTAGGAGAAAGGGTTTTATTAGGGTAATGAAGGGAAATGAATTTTATGAAGGGAATTCTAACACTTGATGTCCATAAGTCATTAATTTGAGGGTTTGATCCCACCAAAAGTCAGAGAAATGCTCTGAGCATTTATGACTTGAAGTATTTTTAGTACTAGAACATAGTTTTGGATGCGGAAATTATTAAGTATAGGGATGGAATGAATGAGGGGGAGTCAATTAAATCAAGTTATAAACCTCTGGTTTTACTTTCTTAGTTGCTCATGTACATTGAAACATATGACTAAGCATGATAAATGTTCTTTTGTTCAATCAACTTTATACTTTAGCAACCTTTCTTCTACTTACCCATTACCTACCCTAACTTTTTTTTATTCATTTTGGTGGGTGCACTTAAACTAGCAAACCCTTTTGTTTCCTTTTCTTTTATAAAACAAACTATCTACTTCTAACCTTATATCTTCCAAGGGCTCAGATTAAGCTGATGAACCCCTTTTATTTTATCTACCTATCTAATGATCTACCAAGATTAAGTTGTTTGGTCAAATTTTATTCTCTAACTATAAACATAAAATTCAAAGCATGAAATAGTCAAGATTAAGCAGTTTGACTACCATGGGTTGTGGCATGTATGACAAGCTACACACAACCATTATTTGCAGGAGAAGTAAAATAACAGTGGTATTTAGACTTGCACACTTTCATGATCTCTTTTTGTGTTTGGGATTCATATATTTTCATTTTTCGATATTTTCTTACTCTTTTTGTCCTTTGATATTTATTTTAGGACACAACCTCTTTACATTTTTTAATTTTTAATATGGAAAACATTTGGAGAAAGCAAAGGCATGTACAGTATTACAAGGCTTAAGCTTAGCCAATTCAAAATTATAGATCCTATCACTATATGAATCTAACAGTGGCTCCACATGGGGATGGCATTTCTTAGTGAAATGTTAAGAAATCTAAAGATCAATAGCCTTTGAATTATGGCTAAAGATACCTTGCAAAGTGTCCTTCTATGAATTTTCACTATTGATACTTATGAGAGTGAATCCTCCAAATCTCAGGGCCTTCTTTGTGGGCTTCAACTTTGTAGGATTACTCTCCTATCCAATCTACACTCTGCAATGTTATGTACAATGGTGAAAAGAAAATTGAACTATTTTAAGTCAATGGAAAAGTAATGCTTCAGCATCCTACCATTAACATGTCCTCCTGGTAGATTTGATTTGTCTATGTTTGTCAAGGAAAAGGCATTGTTGCCTCTGTAGCCATAAATGACATAAGGCCCTTGCCACAGAAAATCAAATTTTCCATGCTTCCTTGAATCCCACTTAAGGAATTTGTCTCCTATTGAAAATCATCTACTTTATTCTTTTTATCAATGACTTTCTTAATCTTTTCCTGGATTATCTGTGATTTTACATATACTTCTTCTCTAGTATGTTGCAGGTGTATGATCTGATTTATTCTTCTCTGAATATAATTTGATTCCACCTGTAATTCTTGGAGGATCTTCATGACTGGCACTCCCAAGGATGATGGGAAAATTGCATCCATCCCATAAACAAACTGATAGGGTGATGTTCCAATGGGCTTCTTAGTAGTCAGTCTATCTGCCATAAAGCATTGACTAACTTATTTTTCCATGTATTTTTGTTATCCTCTAGTAACCTTTTGATAATATTGACTAGACTTTTGTTGGATGAATCTACTAGTCCATTACCGTGAGGGTAATACGTCGTGGAATGACCAAGGGTGATGTGGTATTTGTTACAGAAATCTATCATTCTTTTGGATTTAAAGGCTATTGAATTATCAGTAATGAGCTTCTAGGGACATCCAAATCCTTAAAGGATATTACTCTCTAGGAAGGTGATTATGATAGTGTCTATGGCTTGCTTAGAAGATATGGCCTGCATGAAACTCTTGTAAAATCTTGTCAGCTTCATCTTTTAATAAACATGTTAAAATAATACCATTATTGTCTTTCCAAAACAATGCATTATATATAACACAATATCTCAATGACTTCATTTTTAAGAATCTAGCTTTAGTTCTTGTCAATCCAGGATGAGCTTGTAAGTTTAGTAAAACAAATGTAATATCTGCATACCATGGTGAAGCAGTAAAAGGTTCACTGATTTGTGGAGTCACCATCTCCTCCTGATCATCAAGGGCACTAATGAAGTTGATATAAAGGGCCTGACAGTTCGATTCAGCCATGAGTTTGACTAAACCTTGGCCTTCGATGAGCTTGGTGGGCTTTATCTCTATATCATATTCTGATATTGTGGCAATCCATTTGCCTCTTTTTCCTTCAGGCCCATTTTGAGTCAAAATGTCCTTAACTACAAGGTTTGGAACATAAGCAATAATGTGAGAGTACAAAATGTATACTCTGAAATCTTTGATAGCCTTAACCAAAGCTAAAGCCTGTTTTTCCATGATATTGTATTTGAGCGTAGCATCTCTCAAGGATTTACTAAAGAATTCTATTAGCTATTCATATCCTTGATTGTTCTTATGCAACAATACTGCTGCAATGGTGTGTTCTGAAGCAAAAGAAAAAATGATAAAATCTTTGTTAAAGTCAGGACTAATCAAGACTAGAGTCTTGGTTAATGCTTCCTTAATAGCTTCAAATGATTGTTTGGCCTCCAATGTCCATTTAATTGTTGAGCCCTTTCTAAGAATGTTATTTAATTCCCTAATTAATTCTTCTAGGTTTGAGATGAATCTCCTAAGAAAATTAATCTTACCTAGAAATGATTGTAGCTCTTTAATGTTTCGGGAATGGGAAATGGTCAAAATGGCTTCCATTCTAGCAGGGTCTATCCTAATCTCATCTTTAGATATGATGTGTCATAACAACCTTCCCTTTTCAAGACCGAAAAGTGTCTTTTTAGGATTTAAACAAATCCCAAATACTATTCTGAGGTGGTCTAAGTGTTCATTTTTAGATTTAGGGAAGACTATGATGTCATCCTAGTATACTACTAAGAAATGATGGATTTCCTTGGCCAAAGCTATATCCACAGCTCTTTGAAATGTGGCACCTACATTCATTAATCCAAAGGCCATCTTCAAATACATGAAGGTACCCAAAGGAGTAGTAAACACAATATTAGGTTGGTCCTCAGGTTGGACTAATATCTAGGTATACCTAGAGAATCCATCTAACAGTGAAATCCTAGATGACCCCGCTACCCTTTGCAATATATAGTCCATTTTTGGTAAGGGGTAGTTATCTTTTAAAGAGACCTTGTTTAAGTTTTTAAAATCTACACAAAGTCTAATTTCACCAGTCTTTTTCCTAGTTGTAACTAAGTTTGAAATCAAGTCTGAGTATCTAATGGGCATTATTATTTGGGCGTCAAACATTCTTTTAACCTATTTCTAAAATGGATGGCATAAGGACTGTGATTATCCTTCTAAGTTTCTATTTGAAAGGTTTATGGTCTTCTATTAGAGGTATTTTATGTTGGATTACATTGGTGTCATAAGATTTTAAGTCTTCATAACTCCAGGGAAATACATCCTCGAACTCCTTAAACAGATTTATATATTTGACCTTTTCTTCTGGGGGTAAGGCTTTAGATATCTTAATGAGTTCTGGATTATCTTCAATTCCTATATTAACCTCTTCTATGTCAACACTTAGAGGTTCCATCTTGGGTTTCCGAGCTACATCATTAGAGTCAAACAAATCTTCTAAAGGTACTAATCCTTTAGGCAAGAAATTATTTTTCAAATGAAGAATCTCATGATCATCATCCATTATTTCATCTATCTCTACATTTTCTAAACTATTTATTTCTAGCTTAATAAATTTAGTTGGTTTATGTACATCGAAAATATTTACAACTAAGCTGCTTTCTATATTATTGTCTACTGTACAGTGAATATCTATCTTACAATTTTGAAAGTCACCTTTATTGTTCATGAAATTGTAGATCTGAGATTCCTGGGAGAAAATCTACCAATACTTGAGGTTGTCTGGTATAACAGGCCTATGTATGACTTCTGCAATGTACTGGTGGTTTGGTTGAAATGGAAATTTACAAGTACTAGCAAAGGTAGCCAGACTGTGCGCCTGCATGTTTTGTTTTCTAGGAATGGCAACAAAGTTTGATTCCAGGGGGTCCTTGATCAAGTCTAAAACAATATCCCTATATCTACCAAGCCTAGGGTTGTTGACAAAGTATTCACCACTAATATGTTTAATAATCATCTCTGAGTCTCCCATGATGGAAACTCTTTTGGCTCCCAATTTCCTAACCAATTGTAACCCTAGAATTAGGGCTTCATATTCGGCCATGTTATTGGTACATTTAAAATTCAATCTAAAAGCATGTCCCTCAGCACGATTATTCTCCATGTTATGGATCCACACCCCTGTACTAGCCCCTAACCTATTTATAGACCCATAAATTCTAAATTCCAAAGTGACTCATGGAATATGTTCTCACTATCAGTTATTTTATACTTAAGGTCTTTGGCTGTGATTTCCTTTTTATCATTTTCTGCATTGTATAAGATGAAAGAGTCTTTTCTTAATGCATGGAGTATATGGGAAAGTTTTGTGGCTCTTCCTCACTGTTGACCATGTACTTCATCAAGGTCTGCCTATATAATTTTCTTGGTTGGCCAAAAACGGATATGGTTGCATAAGACATATCCAACTGCAAAGATCCCTACAGTTTTGTTCCCATGAGCAAGATAGTAGCATTCCATATTTTGGTGGGATGTCTACAACTAAAATGTCCATTATAATGCTCTTTGTAGGGCACTGGCCAAGAGTCACACATAAATCTTTGATTAAACCAAGGCATTCAACCTGGCTGGAGTCAAAAGAAAATAAATACTTATAAGGCCTGGTAATGTCTAGGTTCAGCCTTTCCATTATTTTGTTTGGAATGAGATTGTGGGATGCCCATGAGTCTAACATAGCGTTATGAAATTTTTTATCATGAATGTTTAGGCTGAAGTAAAATGGATGAAATTCCCCTTGCTGATGAATTCCATTGGCCTCAGGGGCAAATAATAATTCAGGCTGATCACCATTGCAATTAACAGAACCCTATCCCTCTCGTATGTTCAAAGTCTCAGTTATCTGTGACCTATAAGATTGATTCTTTACCAATTCAGTCAAAGGAACTGATATCTTTAATCTAGCTATTTCATTGACTCTAATGTTCAAAGGGAGTTGAGGTTTATTTGTTTGATTCAGATCTTCCTTAATGTATACAATTTGAGTATCTTTATTCTTATTCTCAGTGGTGGGCATTTCAGTTTGTGTTTCTACTGTCTTGGCTTGATTTCTTTTATTTTTATTGTTTTCAAGGATTGTCTCTATTTGGGTTTCAGTGGAGGTTATATCTACAATCCTAGGGGTCGATGTTTTAATTGCTCCCCTAGGGAGAATTTGCAACAATTTGTTAACTGGAGCTTCTTTTATTATCTTAGTCTGGGTTTGGATGGATCTTTTAATGGGAGTCTCATTATTCTTCTTACTTCTCAAGATATACTGTTTATGCACCGCATATATAGTTGATACATATCCTTGTTTAAAATAAAAAAAACTCACCAGATTCTAACTTCAATTGCTGAATCATATATAACTCTTGTTCTTCTTGATTAAGAAAAATAGTGTCTTCTTCTGTGGTTTCCAGTAAGTTAATCTGGGTATCATCATCTATTTCTTTGGTCTGTGAATCCTCAACATAATTTTCATGGAAGGGGGGCCTAATCTTTTGGTCTGGTGTAGCATTTTTTGCAGTATTAAGGTTCTTCCTAAAATTTGGGTTTCTTATTGGGGGTTGTTGTTGTTGATTCTCCCATTGATTTTTTGTCTCCATGTTCTCTAACCTATCCATTATTCTTTCTAAAATTTTAGCTAAAACATCTACTTTTCCATTTGAAGTTCTCTAACCTATCCATGATTCATGCTTTCCTAGCTAACAAGTTGGCCCCTACACTGACAGCATTGCTCTACATTTGTTCAAGTGTTTCAGGGTTTCTTTCCCTTAGTCAGTATGACATGTTAGCATCAAAACCATCAAGGAACTTAATTAATGCTAGGTCAGATGGAGGCTTAATGTTGGTTTGAACTGCATTATAGATATTATTAAACCTAGGGCAATAGTCCTAATCAGACTCATTGGGAGCTCTCCTAATATTGTCATATTCAGAAAGTATTTGCAATGGGTTCTTCCTTATCTCCCATCTTCCAATGAGTAACCTTTGAAAAATGGCTAAATCTGCAATATGGTTGGAAGGAAAGGCTTTGAACCACTTCTTGACATCCCTAGTTAAATTTTGGGTAAACAATCTCATTTGGACATCTTCTTCATCTATTTCATGTAATTCAGAAAAGTCAAACATCTTGTTTACATGTTGTTGGGCAGTGTAATGACCAGCAACATCAAACAGGAAGTTCTTACTCTGATAATCTGCAGGCATGGGATGGAGTTGGGTAGGTAAAACAAGAGGATCATATCGGTTTTCCATTGCTGTAATTCTGGGTTGACGAGGGGGTAAAGTTGTGGTGGTTGAAGAAAGGCTTGAAACTGATGGAAGTGAACTAGATGATGATGAAGATGATTGACTAATAAGTGGTTTAGGTGATTGGATTGTGGTAGATACAATTGATGAAGTTGTGGTAAAGGAAGGTGGATTTACAACGAGTGAAGTTTGTGGAGAAACTCCAAGGGCAGCGGTAGTAAGGGCAGCTAGTTCAGTAGATTGTTGAATGTAAGAATCACCTATATTACTTATCAATTTGGAGGCACAAGATTCTAATTTGTCAAAAATCTCAAAAACTAATTTATCTAAATCTGAATGGATAACCATTTTTTATTGAATGAGTTGAAGGAACCGATGATCTAAGACTGTTTCATGGATTACATTCTCAGATTTACTTCTGAATAATGATAGGTCAAATGACAAATCGAAAGGGTTGTCCTCTAAAGATGACAACTCCTTAGGAAGTGAATTGAATTTAACTACCCTACTACTTCTGGCTTGAGTTTCTATTGTTTTAGGTTGTCTTAAAATCCTCTCTCGATCATCCACTATAGTTGCAGGGTTTGGATCTGGGTTTGCCCTAGTATAGTGAATCTTTTTAGGAGCCAACATTTTAAGTTTTTAAACTATTTTTATGAAATTTCTTGAAAAATAACTTTAGGTAATGACCTTAAGGGGCTCAAGATTTAGTTTAAGGTTTCCTTAAAGTCTTATGAGACTGAGGATCAAAGTCCCCAATATGATTTCTAGAAATGCTATCTTGGCAAAATTGTTCTTTAAAATTGTCCCCAATGGAGTCGCCAAAAATGTTATCACTCTGATAATTCCTTTGAAGTAAAAAGAAAGGAAACCCAAAGGTAACCACAAACCTCTTTTGGAGATCAAGACATAGCCTTCCTGATGCTCAGAGAGGGCTCTCTCTTTAAAATTTAACTTTGTTTTAGTTGAGATGTTTTTAGGTTAGTTATGATTGTTGAAAGGGGTTTTCTATTTCTTTTTGAGATTGGGTGGTGGAATCTACCTAGTCAAATGGATAAAATCATGTCTTTTAGACCATTGGGCTATGGAGTCAAATAATAAGGAAGAAAAACTAGATTAAACCATTGAAGGGAATGTTCCAAGGGCAAGATAGCAGAGTTTTTTTTAGATCTTTGAGAAAGAGGGGTGAAAGGGTTTCACTCAGGGTGAGAGAGTAGTTAAGGGTTCTCAGACCAAGATAATGAATGAGGAATGAAGGGATAATCAAGATCAAAGGGAAATTAAGAATCCTTTAACCTGGATATTCAAGAAATCAATCTAAACCAAAGAGAAATTAATAATTCTTTAATTTATATATTAGCAGAAAACATTTAAATGTATAGCTGTTAAGACAGAGTGTAAGTAAACAAGTTCTGAAATATTATTCCATTTATAACATTTAGATTGAGAAACACATTATAGAATATGAATAACTTTGAGAAAAGCAACAATAACACATGAAAATACTTGTTTGAAATTCACTCAACACATGAATCCTTGGAAATATCTGATCTTTATTTATCAATCCAACCTATTGGCTCAGCAAATGATACAATAACCTTCTAGGTCGTCTGATCAAAAAGTCTATAGAAATGTCTAACAGAATCCACACCACATACTTCAAATTTTGAACTATTTATACAAATGGAGTTACAAAATATCTGAAATTGTATTGGGAATTAATTTAGGAGAAAGAAATATCATCATACAAGAAGATAGAGACAGCTATTGAACTGCTTCATTCTATCCCTTTTATTTTGGTTTGCTAGCTTTGATCTTTTACACTGGATGCTTCATTTATTTTATCCTTTCATCTGATACACTTTGACTCTACTGATCTGTCCACATCCTTTTACCATGTTGTTTTACTTTTACTATACATTAACCTTTTTACTGCATATTTCTATAGTAAATCAGTTCATTTCTCCCATGTTTCAGCATCAAGCAATTGGATTTTTAGCATCTTTCTATATGTTTCATTTGCCTCTGTGTATTTAGAAAAAGTAGGCTTATTAAATGAGGAGACTTCTACACTGAGATGCCTTTCTAAAATTTGAGTTTTTGATGTAGATGGCTCCTATGTTTCTCTAGATTGAGCTATGCCTTTTCTCATGTCTAACTCAGCATCAGTTATTTCTATTGAGCCTTATGTGTCTTCCTGTTCTAAAACGAGATTGAGCCTAGGCATTTTACTCTGGCTAGCTTCATATTGTACATTGGAAGTGTCCATACGTGAGTTGCAGCCTTCTACTCTGTTCCTTTTGGGATTATTTCCTCATTCTTAGGAGTCTACAAAACAGGAGGGGTACTCATGGTTCCTTCTTGCTCTGGTACTTGTAGGAATGAGCTTTCATCAATATGTTTCTCTAAATCAAATAAGGTATTTTCAACATCTACCTTTGTACTATCCCTGCCTATGAGAGTTTTTCCCAACCACTCAGATTGGTTGGCATACCTCTCTATTTCTAGTATAGGGTGATGAATGTAAGGTCCCAATTTGACCTTTTGTCTTAGTTTGGTTATAAACCCTTGAGGTTCATGCCTCCACATGAAACTATTATTTAATTTCATTTGTTGTAGAATTTGATATGCTTCCTCTCCTACCTCTCTAGTATTGCAAATGAAAGGGCCTAACTAGTTCTTGATCTTGAACTTAGTCCTTTTCTTGGCTAAGACAAGGTTGATATCATCAGAGTTCATTATCTTCCTATAATATTCCAGAGCAAACAACCTCATGGGGAGGTATTTTGGCAGTTTGTATGGGGCAAGCTAGCAACCATAGATTCTTCGTTTTTTGTGGTTTTGGTAAAGGTACCAATCTCCCACCTTACTTTTTTTGAACAACTGGAGCACTCTTATGATTTCTTGGCTTATTTTGGGTGGAGGGCTTCCTGTCAGCATGGTCATGACTAGATGGACAAAAGAGTCAATGAAGTCTATGTAGGTGTATGATGATGAATACCTGTGGAATAGTGGTGTCCAAAATATAACTGACCTAGGCTGGCGTTTAGTATCCAGCTTCTGGATGGTGAAGGGAAATGTGTCTGACTAATAATACAAAAATAAGTGGTAAAGTACAAATGAGTACTTGAATACTCTTTCATTGTGCATTCTGGTAAATTGTTCATGCATCCTTTCAGCTATGAATTGGGCATAATTGTACAAAGTAGCAGGAGGCTATCCTGGGGTGAAAATGGACATGAAGGCCAAGATGAGCTCATCAATGTATTCATCTTTAGTATAGCTCAGAATACATGATATCATGGTTAAAATTTTCTTGCCCCTTTAAGAGAAAATGGCAGAAACATATGGAGGGGCATCTGTAGGAATGTGTTGCTCCTCTAAAATGAAAGTTTGGAATATTTGGGCTAGTCTAGATGGGCTCAATTTGGTGTACTAGCCTAACAAATTTCCAATGGAGAGTGGGGTCAGGTTTGGACCTAGTTGGACTTTGCAACATTTCATTGATTGACTCAGCTATAATAGTAAACAAGACTTTTTGGTCTCGGGACATTATAGCTCTCTCATTGGGAATGTAACAAGCATGGCATAGATGAATAATCTCAGGATTCAAAGACATGTACTTTTGGAAACTGGTGTTTGGGAAAATTGGACTCCCAAAGGTCAATGTCATCAGTATGGTTTAGATATCTATCCTTACTCCAACAATGAATTTTGAGGATGAGTGTAAAGGCACTTGTGTCTTTGATTTGAAAATCCCTGATCGCCAGGGGAAGGTTGTCTAGGTCCAAATGGGGGGTTGTCATTGGTCTGACATCCATAGCAATGGGGGTAGCCATAATTTAGTTCTTGTGGATTTGAATTTGACTTATACAGGTTTATATCGGAGGTTTGAAGGTAATTTGGAAGCTTTCAGAAGGGTTTGGGTATTTTAGTCAAGCACAAACTTTAATTTTAAAGTAATTTCAATTAATTTTACTTAATTAAAACACTTTAAAGACTAAACATTTTCAAATTGAAAGGTTGTCTGGTAATTTATCTTCAAATACCTAGAATTTGGGTGAATTAACTTCAAATTGGTGTTGTTGGCAACTGCCGAAGTTTGAATGGGCTCTGGTACAGACTGAGAGATTAATTGGGGCCTCTGCAACTTCTTCAGGACTGAAATTGAGGTCAATTGGCAATTTCAGTGTTTGAAGGTGTCACAATGGTTTGCAGAGGATTTACAAAGAAATTGATTGAAAAATGTTGAATAAGGCTTCTCGGCCTTTTTGTTGAACAACGATTATTTTTTGGTGGGTGAAATACAAATGAATAATGGGTGGTTTGTCAGGTTGGGTGGGGAGGTGGTTTCCCAAGCTATCGCACCACTTTATCGAGGAGGCGGTATTTTGGCGAGGTCACCCCATGTACCTTAACACTTGACACATAGCAGATGGGGGCCTAGGAAATACCACTTTATTAGGCAAGTAAAGGTCAGATATCAGGTGAACCCGATATGGTTGTGAATCATTAGATTCAGGTGCTGACGATTGGATGGCAGTCGAGTGACAGATTACCACGAATGAAATGGGCAAAGGTTTTGGGGGGGCAGGGCTTTAATTAATGTTGATTTGTGATTATTTTGGAGATTAAACACGAGATTAAATTATCAAACAAGGTTAATGGAGGGATTATCTTAACTTTACAGAGAATTGGTGAGTTAAGAGGGTTTTGTCGGGGGGATAGGGTAAAAATATAGTTTAATGTTAAACTAAGGGTAGGGGTAATATATATGGAGATTTATTTATATACGAGGAAAAAGGGTATATCGGGAGCTATATTATTAAGTAAGAAATTAATATGAACGAAAATGAGCGGAATGAAAATAATACTAAGTATAATGTAATATTTGTGCTTTTCGTTTACATACACTTATACATAGGATAAAATCTTTTTGTGGGTATTTTGAGTGAAATGGGATTTAACATGGGGTTTCTTACTTTTCATAGGAAAATGGAGTTTAAACTTAAGAATAGGGGTTTTATTAGGGTAATGAAGGGAAATGAATTTTATGAAGGGAATTCTAACACTTGATGTCCATAAGTCATTAAGCCGAGGGTCCGGTCCAACCAAAAGTTAGAGAAATTTTCTGAGCCTTTATGACTTTAAGGATTTTTAGTAATATAACATAGTTATGGATGGGAAAATTAGTAAGTATAGGGATGAAATGAATGAGGGGGAGTTAATTAAATCAACTTGTAAACCTCTATTTCTACTTTATTAATTTTTCATGCACATTGAAACATATGATTAAGCATGATAAATGTGATTTTGTCCAATCAACTTTATACTTCAGCAACCTTTCTTCTACTTACCCATTACTTACCCTAACATTTTTTCTTCATTTTGGTGGGTGCACGTAATCTATTAAACCCTTTTGTTTCCTTTTCTTTTATAAAACAAACTATCTAAGTCTAACCTTATATCTTCTAAGGGCTTGGATCAAGCTAATGAGCCCCTTTTATTTTCTCTACCTATCTAATGATCTACCAAGATTAAGCTGTTTGGTTAGATTTTATTCTCTAACTATAAACATAAAATTCAAAGCATGAAATAGTCAAGATTAAGCAGTTTGACTACCATGGGTTGTGGCATGTATGACAAGCTACACACAACCATTATTTGTAGGAGAAGTAAAATAGCAGTCGCATTTAGACTTGCATACTTTCATGATATGTTTTTGTCTTTGGGGTTCATATATTTTCATTTTTTGATATTTTCTTATTTTTTTTGTCCTTTGATATTTCTTTTAGGACAAACTCTCTTTACATTTTTTATTTTCTATTATGGAAAACATTTGCAAAAAGTAAAGGTATGTACAATATTACAAGGCTTAATCTTAACCAATTCAAAATTATGAATCCTATCACTATAAGACTCTAACAATAGTAATGGTATCGTATAATGTGTCTAATTTCTCTCTAGATTTCGATTTTTGTGAACATTGTGTATATGGGAAGAAAAATCGGGTGAGTTTCCCCTTAGGTGCTAAGAGATCGAAAGGGATATTACAGCTTGTGCATAGTGATGTGTTTGGAACTATTTTAGTTCCGTCTCTGGGTAATTCTATGTACTATGTCAAATTTATAGATGACTTCTCAAGGAATACATGGATATATCTCCTGACGAAGAAATATGAAGCCTTTGACAAGTTTAAAGATTTTAAGGCTCTGGTGGAAAATCAAACATAGAAAAAGGTTAAGGTGTTGAGGACAAATAACTATAGAGACTTTTGCAAGGAGGAATTTTAAGACTTTTGTAAGAAGTTTGGTATAGCACAATAGGAGACTACTCCATACACACCTCACCAAAATGGAGTTGCAGAAAGAATGAATAGGACGTTGATGGAAAAGGCAAGAAGCATCCTCAGTGGTGATGGATTAGGACAAGAATTAAGGGCTAAGGCAGTGGATACTGCACGTTACCTAGTTAACAGATCACTTTCATTGGTGTCGGACGATAAGAATCTACATGAGGTATGGACTGGTAAGAAACCCTGTATTTCACATCTAAGGGTATTTTGTTTTGATGCATATGTACATGTTCCAAGGAGAAAATAACCAAGTTCGATAGAAAATCTAAAAGGTGCATCTTTATTGGGTATAACTATGGTTTAAAACGTTACAAGCTTTGGAACCCAAAAACAAGGAAGGTTGTGTGCAGTTGAGATGTGGTGTTTAGAGAGGTAAAAGATGTTAATAAACATGAATTCCTACCAAAGGAACCTGAGAACATAAATTTTGAACTGAAGGAGGAAGAATTAGACTCTACAACAAAACATGAATCAAAAGAGGAAGAGACACACACTCCAGTTTTGAGAAGATCAATTTGAGAAAGAAGGAAGCTAAAGAGGTATAGTCCATTTGCTTTGTGTTCAAATTTTTCCTTATCTATTACTAATGATGATCCTTGAAATTTTAGAGAGGAAGTGGATTCAAAGGATGGTAAGCTCTGAAAAGGAGGCCATGGCTGAAGAAATGGAATCCTTAGACAAAAATGAGGCTTGGGATCTAGTGGAGCTGCCGACTAGAAGGAAACCCATTGGTAGAAAATGGGTGTTTAAGAAGAAGATGAATGCAGAAGGAAAGGTAGGGAAATACAAAACTCAGTTGGTGGAAAAAGGTTATTCCTAGGTGTCAGGAATTGATTTTGGTGATATTTTTCCCCTGTTGCCAAGTTATCTTCTATTATATTACTTTTATTTGTTGTTGTTGCTTTTTATTTTGAGGTAGAACAGATGGATGTGAAGACAACATTTCTTCATGGGGATCTGAAAGAAGAGATCTACATGAAGAAACCAGAAGGCTTTGTAGTGAAGGGTAAGAAAGAACTGGTATGCAGGTTAAAAAAAGTCTCTATGTGGGTTAAAACAATCCCTAAGGATGTGGTATCATAAACTTGATACATATATCTGGGGACTTAGCTTCACAAGAAGCAAATTGTATCATTGTGTGTATTTTAAATTAATTGGTGACTGTGTTATTTATTTGGTCTCGTACGTAGATGATATGTTGATG
Organism: Pinus taeda; assembly: GCA_000404065.3. Taxonomy (NCBI): domain Eukaryota; kingdom Viridiplantae; phylum Streptophyta; class Pinopsida; order Pinales; family Pinaceae; genus Pinus; species Pinus taeda. The sequence goes on from APFE030512742.1 coordinate 27,658, forward strand.
ATTGGAAATGACAAAGAAATTATCCAGGATTTGAAAACCCAATTGTCCTCCAAATTCAACATGAAGTATATTGGTGTTGCAAACTATATTTTGGGCATGGAAATTAAACAAGATCAGGAAAAGAGTAAGCTATGATTAAACGAAAGAAAGTATATCGAGAGAATATTACAAATGTTTAATATGCAGGATAGTAAATAAGTCAAGGTTCCTATTCCTAGGTGTAAAATTATCTACTAAATAGTGTCCCATGATACAAGACGAGGAAGAGGTCATGTCACGTGTTCCATATGTGAGTGTAGTTGGTATCTTGACTTATGCAATGGTTTCTACTAGACAAGGCATTGCACACGTAGTGGGACTATTGAGCTGGTTCACGTCAAAACCAAGGAAGGATCATTGGACAACAATGAAGTGAGTTTTCAGGGATTTGCATGGCACTAGTGATTATGGCCTATGCTACTAAGGAAGACCAAGATTGGATAGAGTTTTGGACATCCATGGAATTTTTGATGCAAACTAGGATGGAGATCTAGTTTCAAGAAGATTTACTAGTGGATATGTATTTAACTTGTTTGGAGGAACAATTAGTTGGATGAGAAAGAGATAATTTGTAGTGGCACTTTCAACTAAAGAGGCTAAATACATGGCAACCACTCAGGCAAGCGAGGAATCATTTTTTTTGTAGATATTGTGTTGAAGTATGGGGTTGGTACAATAAGCTATAAGGATAGACTGTGACAGCCAAAGTGCAATTTTCTCAACAAAAAACCTTTTTGATAATTCGAAGATGAAGCACATTGATGTTCAATATAATTTTCTGAGGGATATGGTTGAAGACAAAAGGGTGTTGCTATTAAAGGTGGACACTTTGAAGAATTTTGAAGATGCACTGAAAAAGTCTATGATCACTGAGAAGTTTAATTGGTGTAGAGAAACAATGGGCATTGGAGCCTTAGATCAATGGCTAAGATCTCCAATCGCCACGTGGGAGAATTTCAAGTGTCTGTTATATATTTCCACGTGTCATGAGGTCTAGGGAATAGTTGGGTGGAGCCAAGGATGGGGGGTGGACCCAAATATGGTGGGTGGACCTACCCATGGTTTTGCACATGGTATTTTGTAGATTCTGCCAAGGGAACTATGGTTATGTTCTAATCCTCGGTTACTGGATTGGGGTTTATGAATGCTTCAACATGTATATATATGTATAGTAAAATTGAAAGGAATATAATGAAAAATCAATCTCGTATTCCCGGTTTTTGGATTTAGGGGAAAATATTTGTGTATACTTTTATGTTTTAAGAATTTGTTTGTAGGTAATTTCTATGTACAGGGTTAAAATCTATAGCTCAACTATTTTTTAAAACTCTTAGGAAGTGTCTTTTCATGATTGGATGACACTCCCTCAAATCCTTTTGGGTCGATTTCAATATGTAGGAGCTATAGAATCGGGGTGCATAACAACCATATATGGTCCATATATACTTATATAAAAGCTTAATTTCTTGGAAAAAATTAGGACAATAAGGTCACTAGACAATGAGGAGGACAATAAGGTCACTAGACAAAAGTTGAAAATCTTGTTGTTTTTTTCCATTCCTACACTCCTCTGAAAATCTAAGAGGAAATCTGATAACTTGAAGGCTTGACCATGAATGACCATGAATCTTACTTTTATTCTGAAATCCAAGCTGAGGTAAAAAAAATTAGGTTCCTAACCATGGGCATACCACGGGAAGATGGAGCCAATAGCTTGATTCCATTACTGTCCACTAGCAAATAAAGATGCTCTTAGGCAAGGTACTTAAGGAAAAATAGGAGGACCATAATGACGTAATCTCCTTTATGAACGAAATTCAATGAATTAAATGCCACTAAATCCTTGTATCGCCATTCTATATGCATGATTATCACACATTGAATGAGATCTACAATGTGGATTGAAACCTATAGCCCCAGCAAGCACCAACACTTAAGATCTAGCCCCAACTTGAAAAGGGTTTTAAAAAAATAAGCTAAAATATGTACATTTTAGTAAGAGGGAAGAAAACAGGCTATCTCCACAATACAAACTACACTTACCCCACACAACTTACTTAATCCCACCATACAAACTACATTGGCCCACCACACACTCGCTCATAATTGCTTGAGAACTATTACGAATTCTTTTGTTGAAAAGGAATCAGCTAAGGTATGTGCAGCTATTTGGCTTCAACATTGAAGCACAAATAGGGACATGGGGCCACTTTGGTTCAACATGGAAACATGCATTTTTTGATGTGGCTTCCTATATTGGAATTATGAAGGATGCTTGGGATTCTACTTTAACGAAATTTTCTTCCTATTCCAAAAACAAAGATTAAAATTTATGTTAAACCCAATCTTGTGAGTTTCTTTCTATTAATAATTTTTCAAAAAATTTAACTTCTAGTTTGTGGTCAAATATTCGTCTGATTCATTCTCCTTCTATCCATCCAATTGGCCATATTTTTCCATTACATCTACCCTTCAATCATTCAAGATGCAAGTGCATTCAAGCTTGATGTCAACCAATTTTAAGCTTTCAAAAGGAACGTTAACTACAACCTCCCCAATCCAAAGGTCTGTGCTGAAAAGAAACATCTTCCATTGCATAAGGAAATTCTAAGACTTGAAGTAGGAGGAGAGTGCGTAGAGGACGTAAATGAGGTTGTAGTCGAATTTAATGAAAAATTCAGATAGACGATTGGTACGTGAAACCTAATCTTCTCGGACCCAAAATTATTTCGAGTATATGAGAAACTATGAAATACCCAAGATATGAGAAACTACGTAATACCCAAGATACTATATAAACTATTGCATATGTGAGAGGTTCTTGGTGTGCTAAAGAAGGTTCTAGACATTAAAAAGTGAAGAGGAAGAATAACATTAAGGAGAATAGATATGTTACTAGGTATCTTGAAAGGTATTAACATTATAGTTTGAATCCATCTATTTAGCACCTTACCCTCCACCCATATATGAACCACCCACCACTCATACATATTCTAAATGACCAAAACACAACGCATAATTTAACCCTCCTCGTAACTATTTCTTATCTCTCTATATATGTAATGATTTTAGTATAGTAAAAATAACCTCAATTTTTAAATAAAGCAAGTTATTTTAGTTATCCCTTGAAATCTAGTCTTTTGTCCTTTGAATATTTTTAAAACAATTTATAGGAATAAAAGGACTTCATATCTTTAATTTTATTAAAATGTTGTTTTGTGGAAATTTAAATTTTCCAATTGATGAATTAGACCATTCCTAGTAAAGATGACATAACGTTAGAAAATATACACACATTTTTTTACGAGATAAAAATGATATATATTATTTATTATATTACTCTTATAAATTTAATATATAAACTTAAAAAAAAAATCTTTAATTTTCTCACTTACATATATACTCAATATAATTACTTAAATCTTAATAATGAGATTTTTGTATATATATATATATATATAACCAAATGAAATAAAAAGAATTTTATATCTTTATTTACGGTATTTTTTGGGATGTTTTTTATTTTTTATATTGAAATATTTATCATTGTTGTTTTTATAAATATAGTTTTTTTCAAATAATACATGATGATTGAATTTAGATTTTTATCATTTATATTACTGTCAAAAGAGTTTTTTCAGTACACAGGAGAAAATACTTTTTTGACTTAAAAACATAATCATGAAAAGCATTATGACATTGTTTATATTAAAAAAATGTGACTTTCTATTCTATCTAAACTCAAATATCATCGTCTGAAAGTCTTTGAAACTTTTGAATACCCTGCTGATTAAGGTTTTAGTGTTGAAGCTACAGAACGAGCCCAGATTTTGAAGTATTTTTTCATATCCCCTCCTCCTACATTTGGGTTAGGCAGTTCCTAGTTTTGGATGCGTGATTCTTGAAAACACAAAATTTTGGTGCTATTTTCATGATCGATTAATCTCTTCAATCCAGGAAGAAGAATGAACTATCGCGGGGTGAAATTGTCCTTGCTAAACTCAAAACCAAGATCCATAAAACCTTTTAACTCTTCCAACTCTGGATCCATTCTACTCTTGGAACCTCTCTTGTTCTACTTATGTGTCAATTCCTTCCCAGCTGAAATGGTCTCCAACTTTGGCAGCTTGTTTGGACCACTGTGCTATTTTTTGAAGGGTGGAGAATTGTTTTCTCTAGACTCCCTTGACATTCTTAGGTGGAGAGGAAGTTTGTAGATTCCCTAACACTTATTGGTTGTTGAGAATCTGAACGGTGGAGGCAGCAGGCCTTTGGACTCCCTAAGATTTCATAGATACTTCGATAATTGGTGGATAGAGGTGGGTGAACCTCTAGAGTTCCTATTCCAACTAGAATTTGGTGTTGAAATATTTTGAGAAAATCCCCTTAGTCTCTAGAATCTGGTTCGAAGGTGACAACTGCAAGGGAGGATTGGCTGGAGTTATCTATGGTTAGGTGGAGAGTCATAGTCCCTAATTCAGTTGCCTTAAAATCTTCAAGATAAGTGTTCTTATGTACTTTCTTGCATGTTAGTAATGGTATGTTATATTTCTAAAATGAAATGGTATTACTAAGGAAATTACATGATTTCTTGTTGACCTTGTAACACTAAATGAGGTAATGTGTAAGGTATTCACAAGATAATGAAACGATAATGGATTTCTGGTTTGAAATGGTATACTCTGAGAAATACATGACTATGTTTCTGATATGATGCACACGAATAACATAAGGTGCAATGTTAAAGGAATTGGAATGGTCTGTAAGAATTTGGATTAAACAATACAATAATCAACATAAGAACTTCATCTATTATAGTTTAATTATTACATTGAAGACAACCTATTTGATAGGGTTTGTGTGCATATACTAGATACAAGCCCATGTTACAATTTATGTGGCATTATGTTGATGTTGAGGATTACGTCCTATGTAAAATTTAATTACCTGTGACTTTACATGAGAGACGTCTTTAGCTTGTTGTGATAAGTGCCCTCATATAGGGACTATATATTCACTTAAACCAGGATTTGGTCCAAAGGACCTATGTGCCTTATGAAATAGAGCACGGCCTCATAAGAGGGATTGGCAGGAATTCCATTCCTATACTCACTGTATGGTGCATTCTAATTTGTTTGCATCAATGTTGAACCTTTCTAGACTAGAAGCCATTTCTGGTGTATTATCTTGACACTAAGATGAAGTGATAATTTTTTCTCAAATCGCTGGTAATAGCCATGATGTTGAGGGAAGGGAATCTCATACCCAAGGGATGGGTCACACATCATTTCTAATAGCTAAATTCCCTTGAAACCCCTAAATGGCAGCACAATGTTACTTGTAGGGTTGCTTTAAATATTAGGGAGCACCTTGGCATGTGGCAAGATAACAAGAGGCTCTTCAAGAGTATACAAGTTCTTAGCAGGGGATGACTAAAAGGTCACGAGTGAAGTCAAGCATGGAATTCCCTATCTCGTGTATTCAAACCCAAAAGAGGAACTCATTGATCCTTTGAGGAGGGTTTGGTCTCCTCATGATCTTCATGGAACCACATAAATTCCATGGACAAGGGAAGAGTGGCGCTAGCTTAAGCTTAAGAGCGATAGCACCAGTGAGTGCTTTAGTAAACCTTAAGGCCCATGATTGAATTCTAATGTAGATCTAGACAATTGTAGAACCATTGTAGCCAAGCCATAACTGAATCTGCGCATGAATGGCAAAGTATGCAAGAAGGGAGCAAGTCTTCAGTAAAACCACCAAATCTAAGAATCGAGCATATGCTAGTGATCTGGTAAGACCCCCATAGAAGGGCCATGGAAAATATATAAGATGAGACAGGTTGTAGCGGATGTAGGATGGAGCTCAATATTATAGCCTTAATTCTATAAAATCTATGCAAATAATCTAATGAAATCCTTGTCATGGAGACCTCAGTTTAGTTGCATATATTCCACATTGTCACAATTGGGTGAATGATGGGATGATGTGGCCTAGAGGTCATGTAATGGAAGCTTTAATTAGAAACACAATGGAATGATAGGTTTGATGGGGCACTGTACCAACTAGGTTCGCAGTGCAAAGGCATAGAGCATTCCCATTGGCCATAAATGGATCCCATAATATAACTCATCCTAAAGGAAATTTTCCCATAAATATAGTAGGGGAGCTCACCTTGAGGGAGCAAGATGATTTGGAGTTGAGACATTGTGGCGTCCACATGATCCTAGTTGACATCACATTAACCAAGGGGTGGACCCACCTGACAAGTCAGCCTGGAAAATTAACCTCAGAACATTTATGAGAGTGCATAGGAAGGGAAGCGGGCTGACAAGTAGTGGGTTGATGTGGCAGGCTTGTACCATGGATGAGGTCAGAGAGATGGGGTCCAAGTAAAAGGCATTGTAAGGGAAGGGATGAGGATGATATGTCCTAGAGGTTTCTTCCTAAAGGTTTAAAGGGAATAGGTGAGAAGTGTTGGGGTTACAAGGACTGAGATGTTGTCTCCCAGAGGTCTCAACCCTAGAAGTTCAAAATAATTTCATGTGAAGGGAGCATCGGGATGAGAGGATTGGGACAACGTGGAGGACCTAGTAACATGTAGAGGATGAAATTTGAGTCTAGTGTGACGTGGTAGGATATTATAGGTGTCAGGGTTACACGTAAGACATGGGCCCCAACTTGTTGATATGATACTACCATTTCTGACACCCGCTATGGTGGTTTCAGTAATGATGATTAAGGGTGTCAGAATTGATCTTAGTCGTAGATCTAAAGATGGGCGATTTTGATAAATCTCTTTATGCACCACCCTTTCCCTTGTTAACATATGTGCATGTTGACCCTTTGGAGTTTGATGATTTGGAGCATGAGCATCATGGGTTTTTGATGTAATTAATGTATATTTTCTTATATATATATATATTATCTATACTATTGATATACTTATATATATATATATATATATTATATATAATATTATATATTATGTTGGTATTGTGGTTGTCATGTTATGTATGTATTTGTATGTCTGTATGTATGTATGTAGTATGGTCATATGTATGTATGTATGTATGTATGTATAACGAGGTTGTGAATACCCTAGCTATATAAATACATATTCTAGTTATAATACTTTGATGTAGAATAAGGGTGGTAATCTTAATTAAATAACCCAAACGCTTGGAAGGAGAATTGATAAGATGGACATAAGAGTTAAAAAAAAAATTGTTATCCCATTTTTCTAATAGTATAAGAGAAATTGGATTAGTAAGTGGACATTCCACTAGGGTAAGTGGGGTGTTCACACCTCTTAGGGAATCTTCAAGATTCATAATAGCATCAAAAGAATATTCTTTGTCTCGAAAGACATGCCACAATGTTCTACCTTGTGGTTATGACACATCAAGGTTCCACATTGTTGTGCTTCCAAGGCTTTGGGTTTCGCTCGATATTCCATCCTTGTCCCTCATAGACCTCTTGTCGTTCAAATGAATGTTAAAGGCTTAAACACAATGTTGTTGGCATGAATTCCAAATCCAATGCCATGATCCAATGACAATTGGCCTGATCATTACGTAGGTGACCCAAGGTCAAATCCCGCAACTCCTATCGAGAATTTGTTTATTTTGTTTTATTTGTTTCAAAATCACTAGTCATAATGCAAAAAGCTTCATTTTTATAATATGCCTCCAATTGTTACAACAAATGGTTATAACTCTGCTGAGTTTTTTTTTATCTAAATATAGGCTTCTGTGAGAAGAATAATTTTGACAAATGTCTTCAGGATCCATCACATGAGAGTATTATTTTCCAAACTGTTTTGAACCAACTAATGTGGTTCATCATTAGGACAATTTTTTTTTAATATAACTATGTATTCAAACCATGTTCGATCTATACTGCATTGAAACCATTCGCCAATTGACAAATACATAACCACTTTTGAAGTCCTGATTGCTGACCAAAGTAGTTGGTCACCTAATGAATCTCTCGTTGTGTGATCACTGCTCGTTTAATTTAGAACATTAAATTTCATTGGGTTTGGTTGTCGATTGGTCGAGCCATGCTAAATTCATTATAACCACCACCAAATGGTTAAATATGCTCATTTCCAAACCACTTGAATAATTGTGTCATTATATAAATCCAAACCACTAATAAATATGGAAATAAATGGTTTGATTTTAAAAGAAACTGACTGCCAATTTTAAAAAATTCATCATTTGTTTTAAATTGTTTCAAGCCAACTTGGCATCCTGGGGGCCAATTTGGATACCAAGTGGGTTCCATGTGGCAACATTTGATTAGTCCATGTGTACCCACACTATTGGGCCATTTTTCCTACAAGTAACTATAGAGGGGTTCCACCATATTTGGCAGCTTCACCAAATGTAGCAACTCACCAAATTTATTTGGAGGTCTCATAACTTTTGTACTTTAGTCAGGTTTGTCAAAAGCTTTTATATGGCATAACTTTTGCATATGAACTTGGAGTGAGGCAGTTTCTACACCCTTGGGGTCCGGGTAATGAGTTCTTTGATATGGCCCTGGTTTTTCTTCAATCCAAGGAATTTAATTTTTAGGCCATCAGGATCCATCTAGATCATTCCTCCCAACTGAAGACCTTTTGGTCCTCCAAAAGTATATACAATACTACAATCTTGATATGTATAACAAATGTCTTTGATAGGCCATCTTTCATCTCCTTCACCCTTTTACTTCGAAACTAGGAATGATGAAGTCAACATGTGTATCCATATGCAAATCCATAGTTGCCAATACATGCCCAACTTCCCAGATTCCAAACAAGACCATAATTTCCATGAGTTTATATAAAACTCATGGTGAAGTTTACAACAAAAACCATATCCTTTTCTATCCAACTAAAGGGCAAAATATCACTATGTTGCATACAAAAGTGTTGTTATACACTTCATCACTTTTACAAACATTTTGCAACATGTGATTTACAATGGTGGTCATACTCAACTACTTAAAAAGGCTATCCATCTCTTACCTAACTAGGATAATGGGATCTCTTTCTATAGTTGGATTCCTTGTTAAACTACTTCATTGGTTGGTTCCTCCACATGTGCTTTCTCATGCTCCTTATCCTTTTTTGGTTGTAGCACTAGATGGAGCTTCCAACATGTGGATCTCTAATGTATACCCTTTTTACAATGGTTGCAATGGTTTTTCTTCCTCCGGACTTTCTTGACTTTCTTCCTTGAATGGTTATCCTTGGTGTGGCTCTGGTGAGGAGAGCTTTACTTGGCTCTTCCTTTGGAATTCTCACTATCACTAGAAGGTGGTGATTTGTTCTCAAGATATTTTACTATCTTGGACTTCCCATTTGAATATTATCATGTCTCTTGCTTTCTGACATAACTCAATCTTGCATATCGAGATAATTACATGTGTTGGATGGGATTCACAATGCCTTGGCCATTAAATCCTAAGATCATTCCTTCATATCCCATATTCTTCAATAGCTTCGAACCAATGCGTATAGTGTGATTGTAAAATTCATCAAAATCATCATCATAATGAGAACATGAAATCGAAGAATCACTGACATTGTTTACCTGAGTTGCCGATTTTGGAGTCGGTGAGGATGACTTCACTAATCCTTCACTACACTTCAACTTTTCTAAGGCCTCTTTCATGGCTTGTAATTGAAGCTACAATCCCTACTTCTCCTTTTCTTCTTCTTGTAGAAGTCTCGGTAGTTCAACGTTCTATGCTTGAATTCTCTTGTTTATCTCCTCAAGTTATTGGAATCGTGCAGTATTTGGTGATCTTCTCATCTTTGGTACAACACCTATTGTAATATTCATCTCTTCGCCTGAATCAGAACCCAAGTCAATTGTTTCATCACCTACAATCCCAACTGTTGTCATATTCATATCATTGCCTAAATTACATCCTATGCCAATGGGTCCAACACCTACAAATCTAGTTGTTCTGGCCTTCTTCTCATCGTTTGTAGAAACTATCTTTTGCCTCCCTTTTCAACCATACTTCTTTGGCTTCAATTCTCGATGTAGTTTCCAACAATGTTTCTCATCACGCCCTTCTTTCTCACAATGAGTGCAAGAGGGATTTGCTTCATTTTTCCTTGTTGTTGCTTCCTTATTTGCATGGTTTTATTGTTCATAATTTCCCCTAATTTCAAGGTGAACGGCTTTCACACTATCTACATCAAGAGTAGTGGGCTCAGACAATAAAAATGAATGTCAAAGATAATTATGTAAAGAACCAATATATTTCATTAAAGTATGATGTCAATCTAAAGGAAATCCCAATTCCAAATATTTCTTCCTAAATTCTTTTGTGAAACATTGAACATAGTTGCCTTTGCCTTATCTTAAATCTTGTCATTATATCATGGATTTTTGTTGATATCCCAATGGAAAAAATTGCCCTTTTAAAGCATAAACAAATTCATTCCTAGCAGAAAGGAATTTTCCCACATGCTTGCTACCTTTCTAAAGTTTGATCTCCAACCATACAAGAGTTGTGCCTTCCATTCGAAGAGATGCCAACTATATCTCTGCCTCACCCTCTTTGTTCTGTTGTATTCGGAAATACACTTCAACCTGTCTGATCCAAATGTTTAGCTATTCTACATTAGATTTTTTGTTAAACATATAGGTAAATCAAACTTTACATCCAACTTAAAAAATGGTTTTTAGAATCATTTCTATGTTGATTGTTAGAATGATGAGAATGCGATTATGAAGAAGAATAACATTCACTTGAATATGGAAATGGAGGTTCAATAGGTTCTCCACCATTTCCCAGATTTACTTAAGCATTGTCCTCTGCTTTATCTTCCTTCTTTTCCTTCTTTATTAGTTTCTTTTCATAATCTACAAACAACTTGTCTACCTTATTTTCCATGTTGCAGAAATATTTATTGAAAGCTTTCTCATTCTCAGTATGGGCATCACCATCGACCATTTTCCTTCTTCATGTTGCATGTCCAATCTCTGGTTCAAAAGAATTAAGTTTTCCTTCACTCTTTCTGAGCTTGTTCCTGGTTATCATTCACAGTTGCAATTCACATTAGTAAGAATACCGCTCTTATATTTGAATTAATCCGATATTCCTCTAATACCAACATTATCCAAGATATTTCTTCAGTTGATGTTAGCAAAATTTCACAAAAGAGCATGTAAAAACATTTTATGCAAACAAGTAAGGAATAGCAATATAATGGAGACCATAAAGACAATTCACAAAATATTTGATAATAGAGTTCATCTACTATGGACTACATCTCTAGTCCCTACTTCAATAGTGGGGAGGTCTCTTCATTCATCTCAGCAAAAACATGAAAATGAGTACAAGGAAAAATACATCATTATACCACCATCCTTGGGAGTGACTTGAAATTTGATTGCTCAAAACACAAAAATCACACCATCAGGTATGTCTCACGTTCTTGATACTTTTGATTATAAACATGGCCCACTTCTGAAAATCACATTGTTATATCAAACTTTGTGCCCAAGAATTAATGAAGAAGGTGGGTTTCTTCCATGACGTTGAGATGCATTGCTTAGATGAAAAACTGATTGCACCATTGCAATCTGTGTGAAATTGTTATTAAAATGAGTATAAAATCAACCCCATTTTGATAGTGTCAATTTTGGCCCCTTAGGGAATCTTTAAGATTTCTCACAACATCAAAAGAATATTATTTATCTTGAAAAAAGTGCCACAAGGTTCTGCCTCTTTGTTCTGTCGCGTTAAGGTTTTGCACTATCACGATTCCAAGCTCTAGATTCCACTCAATGTTTTGTCATCAACCCTCATGACCCTCCTATCGGTCGAATGAATGATGAAGGCTTAAATACAGTGTTGCTAGTGGGTATTCCAAAGCCAACATCATGGTCTAATGGAAATTGGCACAATTATTACATGGGCAACTTGGGGTCAAATCCCTAAAGTTCATACCAACCATTTTTTTTATTTTGTTGTATTTGTTGCAATGTCGTTGTTCATAACACAAATTTTTGTTTTCATAATATGACACCAATGGTTACAACAAATGGTTATAACTCTGTTGATTTTTTTCTAATATAACGATGTATTTAAATTGTGGCATATTTATATCGCATTGAAAATATTCACCAATCAAATACATAACCGCTTATGAAATTTTAATTGTCAACCAAAATAACTGGTTTGCCAACGAATCTGTCGTGTGTTGATCACTACCCGTTTAATTTAAAACATTGCTTTTGGTCGGGTTTGGCTGTTGGTTGGCTGGGCCACGCTAAATTCATTGTAACTGCCACTGAATTGTTAAATATATGTATTGCCAAACCATTTGAATAATTGTGGAATTATGTAAACCCAAACCACTGATAAATATGGAACTTAGTCATTCGATTTTAAAACAAACTGACCACAAATTTTAAAAAGTTGTTGGTTGTTTTTAACTATTTTCTAAATTTGGTCAGTCGAGGGAATGTTTGGCCACAAAGTGGGTGCCATGTGGCACCATCTGATAGGGACATGTGACCCCATGCTATTGGGCCACTTGTCTTGTCACTAACTTTAGTAGGGTTTTGCTCTATTTGTTGGCTCTACCAAATGTAGTGACTCACCAAATTTATCTGGAGGTCTGCTAACTTTTGTCCTTTAGCTAGGTTTGACCAAAACTTTGACTGGGAATAGATTGTTCATACAAAATCAGATTGAGGCATAATTTACATCATTGGAATCATACTAACGAGCTCTTCAATCTCGTCCTAGTTTCACTTCAATCCAAAGACTGTGATCTTTGGGTCATTAAGGATCCACTTGGATCAACAAACCATTTCCCACCTCGATATCTCTATATCTAGTGACCTAGTAGGTGGTCTTTTGAATAATTTAATATTAAATAATGCGAGGTCATTTTTTTTATGTACCATGTGTGTTAAAAAACATCTTAAGCTACAATCCCTCCAGATTTCAGTAGATAGTGGTTAGAGACTACATGGCCAAGGTAATATCGACATATGGTTGAACTTGAGTGAGAACCTTAAAAGCAATGGATGATTCTCACTTATGTTTATCAAAACATATGGAGTGAATCCAAAACTATCCTTAAAACCCAATTCTTGGATATTGTCATAGTTTTTAAGGCTCTCCAAGGCATTATTAGACAACTTTCTACAATTCCTGAGATTGATAGTGCTAAGCCCTTTAGAAACCCTAGTTAAGGCCTAAATACATGAATCCTACAAATTAAGTATGGATGTCAAGGCAACATCCACCAGCAGAGTATAATTATTCACAAACCCTAGATTTGAAATGCATTATTGTGGTTGGTCAAGGTTCCTTAATCATAAAGTAACTAGGTTCTTAATGGATTCAGAGGATAGTTGGAAATCTTGGTCCCGCGATTGATAAATCACTTAGATATTTCAATGCTTGATGTGCTTGAAGCAAAAAACGAGAGAATGGAGGAGTGCATAGCACCTGACTGTGAGCTTTTGGGCTGCTTGTGTGAACACTTTATTCCAAACTCTACACACCATGGATACTAAAAGCAGATCTTGTGACCTCCATCAAGATGAGGGACAATAGTCTTGTTGCTTATGACAATCTCCATGATACTCTCCATTAACAAAAACTATAGATCTAATTTGGTGAATCAATCAATGATAGGGCACCATATTCTTCTCGTACCCATTATTTTTATGATAAAAAAATGTTGAAAATAAATAAATATTAATAAAAAAATAGAAAAATACAACTTGAGATGAAATCATTATTTCATCTTAAACTAATTTCCTAAAACACCTTGCATGTAGTAGTGTGTTATTGTCTCGTGTCTTGTAAAAATATTGTGATTTGTCTTTAGTTCATGGGAAAGATATATCCTATGGTTATGGGTCTATGAGAGCTACATCACAAGAGTGGCCCTGAATCTGAGGATGGTGGCCTTCAATGCATGAACCTGGTGCAAAATATCTATGAGAGGCAAGATGATGACAACCAAGGAGGTGGTCCCTAGGATATTAGTGGCAACTATGAAGAAAGATTGAGCAAGAGGAGGAGGTGACTGGTAAAGACACTTGCCCCAGTGGGCTAGCCATTGCTCGATAATTTGTTTTATCCAAACTCTACTTCTTCTTTAACTCTTTCATTTTGATATATTTTACATGGTGGCTTTTGGTTCATAGCCTACAAACAGTCTTTGTTATGTGCATTGGTATTGACATCTTTAGTTTCTTATGAATGACAGACCCTGCTCAAAGTTGCTACCTCTTTATTAACCAATTGTTTCACCTTGTTAAAGTCCATCCTAGACATCCCTAGCAACTTAGTCTTTACTAGGCATCCTTTTTACTCTGTATTTTGTTTTAAGATATTATTGGCTTCTATGTCCTTTGGGGATTGTACTCACTTTGGCCTATTGTGCCCTCACAAACCATGCCCTGTTAGAGAATTTGTTGTCATTAGGGATCTAGTAGCAGAGTGCCTCAAGGCCATCCACATGCTTAATCTCATGCCTAAAATGTTGCTATTACTATTTTCAATTTCTCCACTCCTATGGAAATCCAAGAGGAAATTCCCTAACATGAAGCCTTGACCACGAACAATTGCCAAGCTTACTCTGATTCTAAAATCCAATCTGAAGTATTCAATTGGGTTCTTGACCCTTGGCATCCCAAGGGAGGATGAAGCCAATATCTTTAATCCTTTACCCTCCATTGGCAAATAAAGATACTCTTAAGCAAGGTCCTTAAGGAAAAACATGACGGCCACAACAACATCATCTCATTTCTAAATAAAATTCAACGAGTTCAATACCACCAATGTCCTTATCTCATCAATATGGATGCATTATTATAGCACATTGAAGGACATATCCAATATATCTTGAAACCTCCAACCCCAATAGGCACCAACACCTAGGATCTGAGCCTAGTCACTTCATCAGATACTTGATGTCTCTTTTAATCTTTTCATCTACTTTCAGTAATAAATTTTATTTCAATAGTCAGGTATTTAGTAGTACCAATTGTTTACATTTTGATAAACCTAAATTATTGTCCTTTTTTAGCAATATTTATTTTCCTTGTGGCACATTGTAATAGGAATCATCTTAAACAATGATATATGGTTTTGTATGAAGTAATTTTGAGGCAATAGAATTTTAAATCAACAACAAAAAAACATTAATTGCTTTACATAATGAAATCAAAATATTTATCCAAATCATGCCTACTCTTCTCTTTTCAAAAGGGGCAACCAAACAAAGAGACCGTTAATAGAGAAGTTATCTTTGAGTCATTACTGCATATATTACACCCTTTAGAGTACACCACACAATCATCTCTAGAATCTACATGCACAACACCTTATGATTCTTTGTCAATTTTTAGCTATGGGGATTAATTAAGAATTTCATACACTAGAGAGATTTTTCATATCTTAGTGAAACCCTATGTTGATGGGAAAATATTCATGCTGGTTGATATGGGGGAGCTCGGAGATATGAGAAACTATGCAATACCCAAGATACTATATAAACTATTGCATATGTGAGAGGTTCTTGGTGTGCTAAAGAAGGTTCTAGACATTAAAAAGTGAAGAGGAAGAATAAAATTCAAGGAGAATAGATATGCTACTAGGTATCTTGAAAGGTATAGACATTATAGTTTGAATCCATCTATTTAGTACCTTACCCTCCACCCATCTATGAACCACCCACCACTCATACCTATTCTAAATGGCCAAAACACATAATTTAATCGTCGGCGTAACTACTTCTAATCTCTCTATATGTTACAGTGAAATTTGTCACCATGACTATCTGCAGTTAATATGGCTCCATCAATAGTCATATTATCCTCCTTGTCAAGCCTTATACCTCTGCTCTCCATGTCAAACTTCAAAAAAGAGAGAAAGTCATTAAAAAACATGTTTATCTCTGGGTACGCAGGTTCTCTCTACCTTGCCTGCGTGTACGCATCCCAAGCTCATTGTACCTGCGTACTTGTACGCTCTGTAAG
>APFE030512745.1:0-21854 GCA_000404065.3 Pinus taeda
CTATTATCAAACTTTCATTTTTGCTTTTGGGTAGATAGAGAGTGAGTGATTGCAGAGAGAGGGAAATAGATGGTGTTTAAGACACTGCAAGAGAGAAGGAGAGAGGGATGGAGAGAAATACAGAGAGGATAGAAAAGACACATAAATTATATTAGTTGAAGTAGAGAGAAGGAGAGAGGGAGGGAGAGAAATACAGAGAGGATAGAAAAGACACATAAATTATATTAGTTGAAGTAGATAGATGGAGAGCGGGGGGAGAGAAAAAGAGAGCCAACTAGGGAGATAGGGAGGGGAAGGAAATTTCTAGAAGGGAGGGAGCTTGAGAGTGGGTCAAGAGAGGGAGAGAGAGTGGAAGAAGAGAGAGACAAAGAGGGAAGAAGTGAGAGTGAGGTTGAGAGAAAGATTAAGAGAAGGACAAATGGACAGTGTTGAGGGATAAGGAGAAACAAAGAGATAGAGACAAATAGACAAAAAGTGAAATAACTAGGGTGGGAAAGAGAAAAGTGGACATGGAGAGAGATAGAAATGAGGAAGGGGAGAGAGTGAGAGATACACTCAAATATGTAAATGGAAATAGAGAGATAGCAAGTTTGTGGTGAAGAAAAAGAGAAATTTAGAGCTATATAGGGAGGAAGGATAGACAAATAGGGATATAGCATGGAAGAAGAAAGGGATAGAGAAGGAAGACAAGAAAGAGAGAGAGACACTAAGAGATGGGAGGATATGGAGAGTGAGAGAGGAGAAAGACAAGGATGGAGAGTGTGGAAGGTGAATAAAACATAGACAAATGACAGAGGAAGGGGTAAATATATGGAGAGACAATGATGGCACATAGGGAGAGAGAGATATATTGATATGGAGAGGATAATATATAAAGAAGAGGAGAGAGGGGGATGATACATGGAGAGAGGGATAATGAGAGTCATATAGTGAGATTGAAGGAATGATGGAAACAGATGGGGGTTGTGAAGGAGCGATATAGATAGATAGATCGAAGAAGAGATAAAGAGAAAAACATGAATATGATAATGGAAATACACAAATGGAGAGTAATGGACCAATATAAATAGACAAAGATATATGAATAAATGAAGGAGAGAAGGATGGTACAAATGGTACCAAGATTACTAAAGGAGTGATAGTGGGTGGGAGGGAGTGGAAGAACAGAGAAATAGAGAAGGAAAAAAGAATGAAAGGTGGACATAAAGAGAAAGGGAGAAGGAGAGAGGGATGGATGTCTAAAGAGTGAAGTGGGGAGAGGAGAGAGATTGAAAAAGAGTGGGAGATATGGAGAGACTTAGAGAGAGTGATGGGCGAGAATGGAAGAGCCATAATGAGGGGGTGGGAGAGAAGGAGATAGAGATAGACATAGAGGGTGCATAGGGATGGATGACATAGAGTGAGGTGGAGAGAATATAGAGGAATGAAGATAGAGATGGGTATACGGTGAGAGGGAGAGGAGGGAGGATAGAGAGAAGAGATGAGGGAGGTTAAGAGAGTATGGATAGAGAAAGAGAGATCGGGGAAGGAGAGAGATATTTGTGTAGTCTACAAACACATTGTCTAGTTAGACACACTTCTACTTCTACACATTCAGCAATTTCTTGGAATTTACCTTTGTGCGAAAAATAATGTAGCTCTATTGGGGAGAGAATTTGCAATGAAGTTCACTCTTTCAGGTCTACATTTAATGAACAAACTTGATCATTCTCATGGAGGATATCCACTATAAAGCATGAATTATTCATTCGCTTTAAATCACAACAGTGAATCTAAGTAGAGATTTATTTCTAATTGATTTGTCCTGTAGCTAAATTTCAATGCAAACGTTTTCAATGCTAGAATAGGTGATTTTTCACGACATTCCTCTGTTCATTCGGGGAGTTATTTGGAGCCATAAAATTTATAGCATTTCTCTGGCAATGGGCATGGTTGTCAAGGGCGGTTACCATGCCACCTCTTTCTGCACAAAATATTTCTAACCGTGGAATGCAACCATCTATTAAATCTCTTCGTTGAAATGCACATTCCATTGCTGGAGAAAGACAATCTTTCAAATATTGGCATCCATGGCGGCTTCCATCACTTCCATCAAAGGGACGGCGTTGTTTTAATTGCTCTACCAAAAGCAACCCTGAGCTGAGACTTCGAATCTAAGGTAGGCAGGCAAACACTGGTCACCAATGCTACACCTAAAATTGTTGTTTGACAGACAGGTGTAGCACAAAGATCAAGTTCTGCATCAATTTGTTTATGGCTTGACATAGCCTTTTCTTCTTCGCTTCTTGATCACAATCAACCGAAATGGTAGGATTCACCAATCTGAGAATAAGCAATCCAATTTTATCATAAATATACACTCAAACTGATCTTGTTTTCTGCCTTCGATTCATATGAGATATGCATAAGATATAGCGGGTATTATTTTTATGCAAAACTTACTGCAAAGCATCCGTGACTCAATTTATGCAACCCTATCAACCGTTTAAAATGCTGAGCCAACAAGAAAGATTATACCAGAGACAAGAAATTTGCGAAAAAGAACTCAACCCACAAGTTCTTACGCACTCTCTCTTTCATCTTTTAATGATACAAATATATGACTTAGTTGAGATAGGCATTCTAAGAAACCTAATTGCAGGTGCTCATACGGCCTAGGGGTCATCATAAAATTCAGATCCTCGGAGTGACAGAAACACCTATGATGCATCTGCCTTAACAAGTATTTTTTAACACCTATGATGCACCTGATATTTCATCAATCCGCCTAGATGGTTAATAAAGCAAGCACGTGTTATTATAGATCTATGCCACATCATGACAAAGGAGCAATACAAAGAGTCGAAGATTCTTGAAAATAAGAAATAACCAGTAACTGGAGGCTATATTTCATCGGTGAGCGTATTCTTGAAGACGGTGCAATTGTGGACCTGGGTAACTACACACAGGGTTCATAACGGAAGCAATATTATTGAATCCCTCTATCTTTTGCCATGGCTTTCTTGAACCTCCCATCCAGATCCGTCATCAATGCCGAGAGTACTGATCATCCCATCCAGATCCGTCATCAATGCTGACAGTACTGATCATGAAAGCCATGGAAAAATATAACAGGATTTTCGGCGTGAGCAATTCTGTATTTCATCTGTAACAATACAAAGAGTGAAATAATATTTGAGATAAGAAATAAGAAACCAGTAGCCGGAGCCTATATTTCATCATCTGTGAGCATGATGAGCCTTGAATACTGTGAAATTCTGGACCTGGGTAACCACAGACGGTGTTCATATCTAAAGCAATATTAATATCTAAAGCAATATTAATGAATCCCTCTATACTTTGCCATGGTTTTCTTGAACCTTCCATCCGTATCCGTCATCAATGCCGAGAGTACTGATCATGACGTTAAAGAAAGCCTGTGGAAAAATATAACAGGATTCTCAGCGTGGGCACGTCTATATTTTGCAACTGCGTATCTTGGGTTTGAAGGAGGGCCACCCAGATATTATCTCTAAATTTTCTGGTCGTTAGCTTGCGTGCCGGTCTAACTCCAGGTAATAGAGAGATTATTGCGAGCATTTAACCAACCCTGTTGCCCATTGGATTGGAATCATTGCGGCTGCAGGGCTGGAAGCAATACAGGAGATGTGCAAGAAGGCATTCAAGGATCAAACTGATGATGAAAGGTCATGGAATAAATGAAGAAATATGTTCCTCATTACTTGAAAAATAACCATCCATTATTCTTATTTATAATAGTGAAAATAAGTTTCAACATTATGAGAGGATAAGTTTTAAAGGGTAGTAGAGAAGTTAGCTAAGTAGACTTACGGCTTTTAACGATTTTTAATTAGAATTTTAATATTTTCAAGGGTTTTATCTATCATTTTCATAATTATAGTTTAAAAAGTTTTTGACTGATATATAAATAAACAAAATTATATTTATTTTAAATTTTCATTTACCAAGTTTTTAGGGGACTAATTTTTTTTTTACTTTTAAAAACTGTTTTTATATTAAAATGTTTAATCCTCCCCATGATAGGTAAATTTAGGGTTAAAATGGCTTTTGACTAATTTAACTATGGGTTATAATTATTAAATTTATATTTTTTTGTTTTGTTTTATTTTATTTTTATATATTTTGAAAAAATCAAAATGTTTTATTGTTAATTATAATTATTAATTTTTTTTTACTTTTTTTTTTATGTAATTTGATGGAGTCAAAATATTTAACAAGACATTACATTACAGTATCTGTATTTTACACCACATTAGATAGGATTACTATGTCAACTTACAACTTACAAGTTTGAAAAAAACTTTTAATAATAACCCAAAGATAAACTTTACAGCTCAACCAATAAGATTCGTACATTATTAATTTTATGTTTATTTTATTTTATTTTGTTTTGTTTTATTTTTATCTAATTCGAAAGAGTCAAGATGTTTTATTGGTAATTACAATTATTATTATTTTTTACTTTTTTACTTTTTATTTTTTAGTCTAATTTGATGGAGTCAAAATATTTATCAAGACATTACATTAGGCATCTATATTTTATATTTATAGGATTACTACGTCAACTTACAAGTTTGAAAAAAACTTTTAGTAATAACCCAAAGATAAACTTTACAACTCAACCAATAAGATTCTCACATTATTAATTTTATGTTTTTTTTATTTATTTTATTTTGTTTTGTTTTATTTTTATCTAATTCGAAAGAGTCAAAATGTTTTATTGGTAATTACAATTATTATTTTTTTTTACTTTTTTCCTTTTTATTTTTTAATCTAATTTGATGGAATCAAAATATTTAACAAGACATTACATTACATTGGTACATAAACTTACAATTTTAAATACATTTTTTTGGAACTCTAACATTTTCATGATCCTAGTCATCATCATCTTCATTAAAAAATCTCTTGGGTGGCATCTAAAAGATAAATTTTACAATACAACATGTAAGATTACCATATAAAGTTACAAGTTTTAATGACCATTCAACATTAGTCCTAGCCATCACCTAATCTCAAGAAAAGCAAAAAATAACTACTGAAACATATAAATTTATTTAAGTTTATTTATCTATTTATCATTGGAACTCAAACATTTTCAAAATATTTATGATTGTCAATTATATTTTCTTGACTTTTTTTTTTTTATATTTTATAAGATTCATTTCCTTTTCACACCCTTTTCCTTTCTTTTAATTTTATTACTTGTTTTATATGTTTTAATAAAAGATTTTATATTTTGGATGAATGATATAAAAACAAAAACTAAGATGCTTTAAAATCAAAGTTCTACTTCATATAATAATAATAATAATAATAATAATATTCCATTTTTAAGGTCACAGCCAAGCCAGACACCAAATTGGTTGTATGAGACCCCTTGTTTGTGGGACAAGGGACCCACCTCCATTGACTGCTAAGTCTTACGAAGGCATACATACTTCTACCCCCCTCTGGTTTTGAAACCTGTGACCTCTTAGAGGAAATACATGCTCTTAACCATTAGGCCCAAGTACATACCATGCTGAGCTTTTAATAATACAATAAAATAATTCTTTACAATAAATTTAGTAATATTTATAAAAATAATTTTGTTCCTTAAAATCGACTAATGAGAGATATAAAACTAGCATTTGCACTAGATGTTGTAAAGGAAACACCATAAGTCCTTAGCACATATGGAAGAAGAGCATATATGAAAATAGATGTGATATGTTATGTGATCTAACTATAGACGAATTTGAGCCACAAATACATCTTAATGTAAATGTAATACAATCAAACAATCTACTCAAAATAGAGGCATGTGCAACTTCCTTCCGAAGTGCTCAATCGAATAGCTTATTTTCCTTGAGAGTTGAATCCCAGAACAGGCCTTTATCTTTCATTGCTTCAACCATACTAAACAATTCACCCTAATATTGTGATGTCCCCATTCTCCACAATCTTTTTTTGTTTGTTTCTTTTAATTTGACCTATACCTATCACATAGAATAGTTTGTGAAATGGAAATGGTGGTGTATTAATTCCTTTATGGTCTGTGACTAGTGGAAAGAAATCCATATGTGGTATGATGAGCATGCGCTTCCATGGCCTAATGACCAACTAAATGACAAATTTATTACAATGTTTTTTTATTTTTGTTATGGGTTATTTTGAATTGTATTGTTGTATAATGTATTGCTCATTCACCTATTTAACTTCATCCTACCTAGAACTCATTTGAATATGAAAGAAATAATGTTATATCTTAAGTCATTTACTTTTTAAATTGTATTTATAACAGTATTATGGCACACGTGGTGATGTTTGGCTAGCTCCATCACTGGAATTCGCATGGTGTTCACATTCGCCCACTCATGGTTCTGATCAATAGTGAGGGTGGCCTAGTTTGCATCAAAAGGTGAAGGTCATTTTCGGGGTTTCCATCTAACCATAAATTTGTTTTCCTGAAGCTCCTTTCTTTCTATTCCGTCCTTGTCGCATTGTAGAGCATTATTATTAGGAAGAAGGGATTCTTTGCAATTGTGATGTATTACAGATGATATTCACTTCCCTACCACATAGAGAGATAATGTTCCAGCACTTGGCACTCACCAAAACCATCGCACCACATATTCAAGTAGAAATTGTGAATTTCTATCCACATCGATTCTTTAAATTTGCGAAATGTGTTAGTTGGTACCCTACTCTAGCTAGTACTCTGGTTGTATTTCTTTCTTCCCCTTATTTTACCCCTTCCACCTGGGTTGGACTAGTTTCTCTGCTTTTGCTTCTACGTGTTTTTTTTTCATGGGGTTCACCTTGGGTTTCTGAGATTTACCTTTCTTGTTCCAGTGGAATGCAGGTTTCCTTATCTTAAATGAATGGAGGTACTCTTTGGACTTCTACTTTGGTACTTAACATAATTTTTACCTTGGCTTAACAATTTGGAGCTTCTCCTATAGAAATTATCGGTTTTCATTTGGTTGTTTCCAAAAATATAGTGCATCCTCTCCCATTCACTTTAAGATATTTTCTCCTCATTTTCCCACTATTCCTTTCTGAGATTACGGTAGTAGTTTCATACTTGCTTCTAAGGAAAAACAGAAATTCATTGTTTTGTTCCAATTCCTCATAGTTAGAAACAAACCCAATTATGTTGTTGCCATGGTGGGGCACCAACTGTAATGAGCCCTGGTAACCTCACATGTAAAAGTAGGGAGTTAGAACTTTTTTATACAAATTACCCACAAGTAATTATGAAATTCACAACTCCAAAATTCCTCATTATCCATTAGATATAATATTCATTAGTACATTAAGTAAAATGCAATAGAAGACACTAAGTTGTATAACCATTAACCACCACTGTGGTAGTGTAATAACATAAACTGTCTCATGAATCCTTGCATCCATTTCATTAATTCCTTCACCATATTAATTAATCTCATACTTGGACATTATGGTTAGGCCATCAAATAAGGAACCATCAACATCAAGCATTCATCATCATCAACTGACACAGAAGGCAATCACACCATTGAACACCAATATACCTTGGAAACCCCGTAGGGTGAAAACCAGCAAACATCTAATCCATTTACTAAACGCTTGTGAAGGTTTTCACCCCTCACTCAATGGCTTATAAGGGATTCCATCCCTTAATCATTGTTATAAAATCATTACAATGAATTATCATTAAGTTGTCACCTAACTAGCTAAAAGCTAATACATTTTCCATGAAACCCTTTTCCTACATACTGCCACATGCAACATTCCTTCTGGAATTATTGCTCTAGCAATGGGAGATTAATCCTTTTCCTACCACAATGTTAAACATCACTTTCCTTTGGCACCAACTGCCATCATTTCCTATTAATGTAGTTATCAACAAGCTTTCGCAACAATATTAGATACATTATTAATCAATCAATAAGAAACCTCTAAAAGTGATCTTTTAACATCTACTCATCTGCACGAGCAAGCATAACATACTAATTAACTACTAGATATATTTAAGTAAATTCTTGTTCTACTTTTCACAATGCTTATTCACACTAATGCATATTTCTACAGATTTAACCATTAGTTTAAAAGTCCATGTTTCCCTTTAAAACATATAACACATTAGTTATGTTTACATACAAGTAATAACTATTGTTTCTGCGCCTTTGCACATGCGTTCCTTCCACATAGTTATTTTCCAAGAAATTAACATAGTTTCTTTAACATACAAAGAACACATCTCCATAACACAATCACTATTCTTTGAGTATCCAATAGCTTATCTTATAACCCTTCTTCGATTATCATTATTTACAAGAAAGTCAACATAATATTTTCTCTACCAAGAAAACTTATAAAATAATCATCTTTTACTGCATGCATTAGCATGTTTTCTTCACCAAGAAAACATATAAAATATTCAATCTTTAACTGCATAGATTAACATATTTTCTTCACCAAGAATACATATAAAATAATTGAATCTTTAACTACATGCATTAACATGTTTTCTTCACCAAGGAAACATGTGAAATATTTAATCTTTTATTGGATACTATTATGCATATATTATCTATCTTTGGTAAGAAATGCTTGATAAAGTAACCAAATAAAACAAACATATATTTTTTCTTCAAGAAAGTGAGCAAGTTACTTATGTTATTCATGGCAGTCTCCTTGTCTCCATCACCTCTGTTCTGGAAGCCGAACCTGCCAGAGACACTGGAAACAATTTGGAGTAGCCAAGAGAAGACCCCAACAAGGGTTTGAGTATATTTTTTAGTCTCAATTTGGTTTTAATGTCCGTTGACTCCTATCTTAAAATATATTGGGAAGTTCACATTTGCCTCATGCTTTTGTCTCTTGTGGAGCAGTCTATACATCATTATAGTCCAATAATAATCTCAAAAGAGTTGCTAGCTCTCTATAATCACAAACTGGACATTGGCTCCAACGAAAAACCTGGAAATCCACCTCGTAATAGGATCGAGTGGCTATTCCCTCTATGCTTTATTTAGCAGTAAAGCCCAGTCTCGTCACAAGCAGGCTTCTGCCATCATTTCAGGTGAGCCAGCAAGCATAACGAATCGAAGGAAGTAGGGTAACTGGGAGGGAGACGAGGGAGAGACACAGAGGGTAATGGCATCTTTCTCGCAACTAGTTTCCCATCTGTCTAGTCATTTACTTCTCTAAGTAGTTTGGCCTCTCATCTTTTCGAAAGTAACTACTGCGGTAACAAACCAGGAGTTGCATTGCATTCGCTTGTGAGTGCAGCCTCTAGGCTTCTTCTTCTTGTCTCGTTTGGTCACCTTGGGCATCTGCCCTCTCAACTTCTCCGCTCGAGCAAGGGAACCATGAACGTTACTCATTGTGATGTGGTAATGTTGCAGGAACTCCCCAATCCAATGGAATATCGTGGTGTGTCTACATTTATGTAAAAGGAATCGATATGGAAAAATGAAAGCTCACAGAGGTAACACCATAAAAAAAAAATGCACAAACCCCTACCATCCAAGAAGTGTTCCCTTTTTACCAAGATCCCTTTCTTAATTTCCCTTGATCAGTTTCTGAATACCAAGAATCAGTTTGTAATTGATTTGTAACTCTTTGATTTTACAATGAGTTATTTGGTTATTAACGAGAGGAATATTATATACTCCCCCCCTTAACAAGAACACCTTCCTCGGTGTTCATCTCTCACTAGAAAAATAGATCTTACTCATGATATAAACATCTAAATTAGACGAAAAGTTATCCTTGCTCTTTAAAATCAGATATTTCATTCCAAGAAATGACAATAAACAAAATAGTAATGTTATAACATAAGAAAGATCATTAGTTATAAGCATTTATAACTACAAACATATGCAAGTTCTAATTTCCATCACTTGGCCCTTATTCAAATTCAACTTACCATTACTTACCAATTACTCTTGAAAATCATGAGCAGTTTCATGCAAGCATTTTAATAGTGATTGAACAACCCATCAACCCCTCATGGTAAGTAACCGGTAATGTATGACTAACAAATTCAATTGCATTAGTCACAATATTTTGAGTAAAATGAAATACTTTTAACTATCAACCAATTGTGCAATATTTGATGATTTTTAAATCACAATACTTTTAAAAGTACATTAAAGAGCTCTTTAGTGCTCCACAAGCACACTGAATTAATTCTCACTAAAGACATCCAAAGAGTACTTCTAAAAGTACCAAAATAGCACCTAGCTCTCTAATCATCAAAACAATCAATCATTGCATCAAGTAAAAATTGTCTTAGCCAGTACTAAACTCATTTCGTGTAAATGTGCATAACATATTTTACACAACTATATATAGAATTCATTTTTAACATAACATATGGATGATTATTTAATTTATTTAGCTAGGAGAACTACAACAAGCTAAAGAATTCCCAACCCATGGGAACTGGTTTCCACAACTAGAGAGTTTCTTTCATAGAGACCTTACCAGGTCTGACATGGAATTCCACTCGCCAACCAGCTCAAGAATTCGAATGACCACATAGGGTCCAATATAGGATTCCTCTTGGCAGCGTGCTGCCTATTCCTCTCACAGCGTCACGTCTATGGGGAATTTTGGGCCTCCTCCAATAGGCTCCAAATCAACAGAGTTTCCTTAGGCTTTTCACCCTCTTCACCATCTTGGAAAAATCCTTTCACTTATTGAGATAATTGATCTCTAGGGAGAGGAAATCTGGGCAAACAGGTACCGTCAACCCCTCTAGGCAGGTAACTGCCATCAACCGAAGGCATTCAATCTCGGCAGACAAGTACCATCAACCCCTGTGGGCAGGTAATTGTCATCAACCCAAGTCATTCAATCCCAGTAGGAAAGTACCATCAACCCCTCCAGGAATGCAACTTCAATCAACCCAAGGCCTTATAGCCTTTCACAACTATCCGCAACTGTCTGGCATGTTAAATTTCACTTTTATTACTCTTTCCCAAAGTAATTTACATAATGAACAATATGAACATTATCATTAACAAAATAAATATGCATGCACACCATGCATTTACGCTTAACCCTCATCATGGGTGCACAACATCTAGATTGATGGGAAACATATCTATCATACATATTGGATGCATCGTGATTTCCCAAATAACATAATCATGCATATCATATAACATTAGAATTTCTCATTTATGATTGCACTTCACATTGCAGAAATTTACGTGACGAGTTTTCTTGTTGCCATTAAGCTACCACTACTTAATCCCAACAACAATTTTAGTTGTAAATATGCATCAGTTAAGAAGTACTCAATTTCAAAAAAAATTCGTGAATACAATATTGTCATGTATAAAAGCATATGCAAATATTCATTAATGTATAAATGTCAACAATAGTTGAGTTAACAATCTAAAAATTTCCAATTTCCCATAGTCTATTGTCTTAATCCACACCGTCATTAATGGAGTATTATCTTAAATTTACAATGGCCAACATTGGCCATGCATCATTTCTATAATTAAGCATAATCAAGGTGTTCTGACCAACCCTTTTTTCAACATGCATAACTAACTAATTAGACTACCCTTATTGGAGTGATTCATCTACTTATGCAATTAGAAGCATGAACCCCTAAGTGTCACACATGCACCAGAGTTACCATTTGATGTTAGATGCAACAACTATCTTAACACTACTATGTGACCTTTTCAGAATAATGACTTCAAGGAGACATGACAAAAATCATTAACATCAACACACTATAGTTATCATTTTCCAACTCCTTAAGCATGGTCAAAGCAATACTCACATGCACCACAAGTGTTATCTAGTCATCACGAGACTTAGAATCTTCTGCAAGATTCTAGCACTCAAAGTCTGCACTATCTGGTCATCACCAAACTTAGTGATTCATTTTCCCTTACCCGTTTATCCCTACAGCACGATTTTTTTCCTTCCCCTTGCTTCCATTTCCTTTGGAAGCATCTATAGTTGGGGAAGGTAGATAGGGTTTATAAACAACTACATTAACACACGTAGTCTATTTATGGTTGATTGTCACATGCAATCCTAGCATGAATGGGTCCTAGAAATGTTACCGACTGGATACGCTTCTACAAGTAACTTCACACTGGAATGGAACATGCATAAGAAATCCATCATTATTCTTTAGTGAGAATTAATTCAGTGTGCTTGTGGAGCAGTGAAGAGCTCTTTAATGTAATTGTAAAAGTACTCTGATTTAAAAATCATCTAATATTGCACAATTGATTGATAGTTAAAAGTATTTCATTTGACTAAAAATATTGTGACTAATGTAATTGAATTTGTTAGCCATACATTACCGGTTACTTACCATGAGGGGTTGATGGGTTGTTCAATCACTATTAAAATGCTTGCATGAAAGTGCTCATGATTTTCAAGAGTAATTGGTAAGTAATGGTAAGTTGATATAGAGTTTTCTTTTTCAATTTGAATAAGGGCCAAGTGATGGCAATTAGAACTTGCATATGTTTGCAGTTATAAATGCTTATAACTAATGATCTTTCTTATGTTATAACATTACTATTTTGTTTATTGTCATTTCTTGGAATGAAATATCTGATTTTAAAGAGCAAGGATAACTTTTTGTCTCGTTTAGATGTTTATATCATGAGTAAGATCTACTGTTCCAGTGAGAGATCAACACCGAGGATAGTGTTCTTGTTAAGCGGGGGAGTATATAGTATTCCTCTCGTAAATAACCAAATAACTCATTGTAAAATCAAAGAGTTACAAATCAGTTGCAAACTGATTCTAGATATTCAGAAACTGATTAAGGGAAATCAAGAATGGGATCTTGGTAAAAAGGAAACACTTATTGGATGGCCGGGGTTTGTGCATTTTTTTTATGGTGTTACATCTGTGAGCTTTCATTTTTCCATATCGATTCCTTTTACATAAATGCAGTCACACCACGATGTTCAATTGGATTCGGGAGTTCCTGCAACATTACCACATCACAAGGAGTAAGGTTCATGGTTCCCTTGCTCGAGCAGAGAAGTTGAGAGGGCAGATGCCCAAGGTGACCAAACGAGACAAGAAGAAGAATCCTAGAGGCTGCACTCACAAGCGAATGCAATACAACTGCTGGTTTGTTACCGCAGTGGTTACTTTTGGAAAGATGAAAGGCCAAACTACTTAGATAAGTAAATGACTAGATAGATGGGAAACTGGCTGCGAGAAAGATTCCATTACCCTCCGCATCTCTCCCTCGTCTCCCTCCCAATTACCCTACTTCCTTCGATTCGTTATGCTTTCCGGCTCACCTGAAATGATGGCAGAAGCCTGCTTGTGACGAGACTGGGATTTACTGCTAAATAAAGCATAGAGGGAATAGACACTCGATCCTATTACGAGGTGGATTTCCAGGTTTTGTGTTGGAGCCAACGTCCAGTTTGTGTTTATAGAGAGCTAGCAACTCTTTTGAGATTATTATTTGACTATAATGATGTATAGACCGCTGCACGAGAGACAGAAGCATGAGGCAGATGCGGACTTCCCAATATATTTTAAGATAGGAGTCAGTGGACATTAAAACCAAATTCAGACTAAAAAATCTACTTAAATCCTTGTTGTGTTCTTCTCTTGTCTACTCCAAATTGTTTCTAGTGTCTCTGGCAGGTTCGGCTTCCAGAACAGAGGTGATGGAGACAAGGAGGCTGCCATGAATAACATAAGTAACTTGCTCACTTTCTTGAAGAAAAAATATATGTTTGTTTTATTTGGGTATTTTATCAAGCATTTCTTACCAAAGATAGATAATATATGCATAATAGTATGCAATAAAAGATTAAATATTTTACATGTTTTCTTGGTGAAGAAAACATGTTAATGCATGTAGTTAAAGATTCAATTATTTTATATGTATTCTTGGTGAACAAAATATGTTAATCAATGCAGTTAAAGATTGAATATTTTATATGTTTTCTTGGTGAAGAAAACATGTTAATGCATGCGGTAAAAGATGATTATTTTATACGTTTTCTTGGTAAAGAAAATATGCTGATGAATGCGGTAAAAGATTGAATACTTTATAAGTTTTCTTGTTAGAGAAAGTATTATGTTGACTTTCTTGTAAATAATGATAATCGATGAAGGGCTATAAGATAAGCTATTGGATACTCAAAGAATAGTCATTGTGTTATGGAGATGTGTTCTTTGTATGTTAAAGAAACTATGTTAATTTCTTGGAAAATAACTATGTGGAAGGAACGCATGTGCAAAGCCGTAGAAACAATAGTTATTACTTGTATGTAAACATAACTAATGTTTTATATGTTTTAAAGGGAAACATGGACTTTTAAACTAATGGTTAGATCTCTAGAAATATGCATTAGTGTGACTAAGCATTGTGAAAGGACATTCGCCTCAAACCTGATAGGAAGGCAATCAGAAACATTTATGCGCCTGCAGGGGAAGGATTTGAGAGGCGTGCGAACACCCTTTGCATTAATTACAACAGTACCACTTCTCTGGTTCGGAAGGAAGGGCATTCTCTGGAGAATTCTATGGCTAAAGGCTCTTTAACCAGGGGTTCGGTCTCGGCTTCCTCCATATCAGTCCTCATCTCAGCGAGCAACCACCGCGAGCCTGTTAGTGAAAGGACTTACCGTGAGATGTTCAGAGGGAACAGTATGGATGTGGGTATCTCTAGATGCGCGGCGACTAACCGAGATCTGCGCAATGCGCAGAATATGTATGAAACTTGAGCCTCAATGAGCAGCAAACGCAAAATCGCTGAGTTGGAGGCTGAAGTTAAACAAGAAGAAGCACGTAAGAAGGGGGGAGCAGCAATGGATGAAGTTGATTGGCTGAGTGACCCGGGCACACCGGCCAAAAGAGAAACTCAATTTACTCGCACTAAGGTGGAAAGCTGGAGGATAAAGACTCTCCTAGCAAAAGCCCTGGAGATGAAGGAATATGGGAAGCAGCGCATCGGGAAGGAGCACCCTGCTCCAGATAATCAGCCAGGTAATCCCCTTGCTAGCCATGAGTCTTTGGAGCATAGAATCTCCGCTGTTCAGGAAGGGGTGGAGGTGGTTAACAAGAAATTGACCATGCTCATCAGATTGCTGAAGCAGACTTTGAGCCCGGACCCCTTGGTGCAAGAACAAAGGATGAAGGAGGCCCAGGACCTCCAATCCATGCAGGAACTGCAAGGCAAAATTGACAGACACATCCTGGATGTGGGTTTGGATACTACTAGCAGGATGGGTGGCTTCCCGCACCCTGGGAGGCTCCCCTAGTCCTCTGTTTCTCTCTGTTTGGTTTTCTCTGCTTCGAATCCACGTCTGTCCTTCTGGTCTATCTCTTGACTCTTTGTGTTATGTATCGGCTTCGGCCCTATTCTTAGTTCATATGTTTCGGCCCTATGCTTGTTTTGTGTCAAAAGTCGAAATTTTGAAAGTGTCGTGACGCTATATCTCTTTGTTCATAAGGTAGCCGCCCTCCGTGGTGTGCAGTTTGGTTTTGAAAGGCTCGCATGGTGGCTATTTTGGTATTGGAAGCCCAATGCCGGTTCACAGCGAGGTTGTAATAGCTATCTCAAGTTTATCTCTCCCTCAACAGACATTTTGTAAAATATTTTCTTCTTTAGTACATATACAACTCACTTACAAAAAAATAAATTATTTGGCGCAAAAGTTATTGAACTCATTTCTTCTTTCTATTTTGGTGCTAAGGCTGTTTAGAGAGGATGCTTTCATCTACATCCCAGGTAACAAAATAACTGCTTACCTTTACGCACATGCTAGTTCTTTTGTACATAGTTTAGTTTTATTTAACAAGAACTCATGCTTATTTTTTACTAGTATGAAATTTTACATTACCAAGGCACAAATAAAGCAAAATTGTAAGAGCTTCCTTATTCCCTCCTATATTGAAATAATTTCTCCATTCGTGTGGTTCCGAGGTCGGCCAACTATGTCGAGGTTCTTTTTGTTTCAATAGTATTCACTACACGTGTTAGTTATTTTCGTATTACATCTATCCTAGGGGATTCAAAATGTTAGGAATGAGTCTCATTAAAGTGGGTTGTGTGTATAAAGTGTAATTCTATTATTTAAATAAAATAGATGCTCCAATTCCCACGATGGTATTTCGACATGTATTTGGGAATATTTGAACAAAGGGGTTTTATAACCTAGAGAACACTTATACAATTTCTCTTAAGTTTAGTATTTAAATGAAATTACTAGTTTCCTTACTTTGTTCAATACTAATGGCACTAGAAGTGCATTATTTCTGAGACAATGACATATCTGCTCTTCTCTCGGACCACTTTAAATCAATTGCTCAGGAACCTCCCATAAACAGAGAGGAAGCCATCAAGGAATTAACAGCTGCTATCCCTAAGACTATTACCTCATATCATAATTGGGCCCTATGCAGGGAAATATCCTTAGAAGAGGTGGAGGAAGTGATTAGGAGCATGCCTAATGATAAAGCTCCAGGTCCAGATGGCTTCACCATCAATTTCTATAAGGCCTGCTGGAGCATCGTCAAACAGGAAGTTAGGGAGGTAATGGAGGACTCCAGATGTTCAGGGACCATTCTAAAATCCCTCAACTCCACCTTTCTAGCACTCATACCCAAAGTTGAAGAAGCCAAGACACCTGATAAATTCAGACCCATTGCATTATGTAATGTAATCTACAAGATTATTTCAAAAGTCATAGCAAATAGACTGAAGATGATTCTCCCTTGCATAATCTCAGAAGAGCAATCATGCTACGTGGAGGGTAGAAAAATTCTCGATAACATCTTATTAGCACAGGAGGTGATTTATTAACTTCATTCAAGGAAAGAAGCAGGCATGCTCATGCAATTGGATCTTTCAAAAGACTATGATAAAGTCAGTTCGAAATACCTTGAAGCCGTTCTAGGAGCTTTTGGCTTCTGCAGGACCTGGATCAAGTGGATATTGGCTCTCATCAAATCTCCTAGATACTCCATCCTTGTCAACGGTGCTCCATCTATCCCTTTCACTCCTTCGAGGGGGACAAGACAAGGGGATCCCTTATCCCCTTTTCTCTTCGTAATCCTGATGGAAGGCCTCAGTCGAACCATATCTAAGAAGAAAGCGGAAGGGACAATAAAAGGTCTACAGCCTATAAGATCGCTTCCTACCACTACTCATCAGGAGTTTGTCGATGACACCATGTTACATGGATCTCCCACTATGAAGGAGGCGGTAGCTTACAGAGCTATCCTGGATCTCTTCAGCCAGGCCTCTGGGATGGAAATTAACTTTTCTAAGTCCACTATTTTCTTTTTCAACACTCACCCGGCAGTTCAAACTCAATTATCCCAGCTACTAGGATTTAGGATTGGCTCCCTGCCTTCGAGATACTTGGGAGCTCCTCTGACTCTCAGACCCTAGCAGAAAGGCCACTAGGAGAAAGTACTTGCCAACATGAAGAAAAGATGCTCGCATTGGACGAACAGAGCCGTAAACCTGGCGGGCAGACTCATCCTAACCAAAGTCGTCCTTCAGGCCATCCCGGAATACCTTCTCTCTAAGCTTCCAGCCCCCAAAGGCATTCTGCAACAAATGAGAAATATTCAACGATCCATTCTATGGAGCGGAAATGGGGATAAGAAAAAGTGGGCTTTGGTGGCTTGGAATAAACTCTGCATGCCTAAATCTAGGGGGGATTGAATCTAGTTGATCCAGGGGTGGTCAACCGGACTTGTGGAGCTAAGATATGGTGGAAATGGATTGAGAATCCAACCTTACCATGGGCTCGGCATTGGAAAGAAAAATATTTTCCATACTGTGACACTCAGGAACTCATCAGACTATAGGAAACCCCGGAAGGCTCACCCATATGGAATCATGCCAAACGTAACAAGAACCTAGTTCAGGAGAACAACTTTTGGGAGATTCGTAACGGCAGGCTAGCCTTGTTCTGGGAAGATTCTTGGCAGCAGCTCCCCAAACTCGATTCTCCAGAACTAACAACCATAAAGCAAACATGTCAAACTCAGGGTAGATACAGAGTTAGTCAATACTTGAATCAAAACAGTACATATGCTAATTGGAGGGAATGGATAAACTTAAATCCTGGGAATATAGAGGTAAACAACCATACTAATCAGCATTTCAATGAGCGCATCCTAAAAAGAAAGATTAGGAAAACTGAAGAGGATGACAAACTAAGGTGGGGACTTAAAGGCAATGGTAACTTCTCATTGAAAGAGGCCAGGAACATAATAGAAAAGGAAGAACAGGCAGAGGTTATGCCATGTTGCAGCAAGGTATGGGACAACCTTCTATGGCCGAAGATCAGAACTTTCCTCTGGCTACTGATGAGAAATAAGACTCTAACTTGGGACAATCTATGCAAGAAAGGTTTTGAGGGACCCTCAAGATTCCCTATGTGTTTTGTGGAAGAGGAATCCCTGAACCACCTTTTCAACACCTGTGAATGGGCCTGTCAATTATGGAGTTGGATGGAAGGGATCCTTAGCAGTTCTGATCGAAATAGAGATTCTATTTAGAGCACTATTGTGGATTGGAAGAAAAACTTCTCTAGCATACAAAGAGTCAATAGAATATGGATGTCGGTACCAGGGTTTTTACTTTGGTCTATATGGAAGGAGTGCAATCGCAGAATTTTCCAAGATGAACATAGGAACATTTATTTTTCTAGAGACAACATAATTACCAATATTCAGCAGTTAATTCAAACCAAATGTAAAGAGGAAAGCAACGAAAGGCCGACAGCACAGGACTTACGTATTTTGAAAAGTTTCTGGCTGGAAGGAACCAGCAATATTACTGTTCGGAGACATAGGATGCAGCCACCCTCACAGAACGATAAAGGGAAATGCCCACTGGAAGGAGGTTTAAAATCGAATTTTGACGGGGCTTCGAGAGGCAACCCTGGCATGGCTGGAATTGGAGGTGTCTTACGCAACCAACATGGAGAAATTATCCATATCTACTATAAAGCACTCGGGGAAAGGATGAATAATGAAATGGAATTCGCAGCTCTCGAACATGGTCTAAGAATTGCAAAATCCAGATGCCTCTGTAACATTATTCTGGAAGGAGATTCCTCACTGGTCATTTCCACAGCTCAAAAATTAAAGTGGGGTACAAAAGCAAACTAAGCTACTAAGCATTGGCGGCTAGCCAAAGTTACAGAAAGCATTGCAGAACTCATGGCTGGCATGCAAGGTCTAGTCTTCAATGCGGTTAGACGTCGGGCAAACGGGCTGGCGAATTACCTAGCGAACTGTGGAGTAGACAGTCAGGAAAGGGGATGGGACAACTGTTGGGAGGAGGTGAACTGTCCGAATTTGAAAATTCGATGCGCATAGATGGCGCAACAAGACTTAAACGACACCGAACGGGCCTGACCGGCAACGGTATATCTGTCTGGTACCATAAAAAGGAAATTTCGGGCAACAACAGGGTTTATTATCACAGAAGCGGGACGATTGGACAGATGTGGCGGTGGTCTTCAGTGTGAGGAAGAGCCAAACATGGGAACCATTGACATGGTTCATGCCACAAGGAAATCCGTAAAGACCATTTGGGGAGAAAGGACATTCGCCTCAAACCTGATATGAAGGCAATCAGAAACATTTATGCGCCTGTAGGGGAAGGATTTGAGAGGCGTGCGAACACCCTCTGCGTTAATTACAACAGTACAACTTCTCTGGTTCGGAAGGAAGGGCATTCTCTAGAGAATTCTTTGGCTAAAGGCTATTTGGCCAGGGGTTTGGGCTCGGCTTCCTCCATATCAGTCCTTAGCTCGGCCAGCAACCACCGCTAGCCTGTTAGTGAAAGGACTTTCCGTGAGATGTTCAGAGGGAACAGTATGGATGCGGGTAGCTGTAGATGCGCGGTGGCTAACCGAGATCTGCACAATGCATAGAATATGTATGAAACTCGAGCCTCAATGAGGAGCAAATGCAAAATCGCTAAGTTGGAGGCTGAAGTTAAACAGGAAGAAGCGCATAAGCACGGGGGAGCCGCAGTGGATGAAGTTGATTGGCTGAGTGACCCGAGCACACCCGCCAAAAGAGCAACTCAATTTACTCGCTCTAAGGTGGAAAGATGGAGGATAAAGACTCTCCTGGCGAAATCCCTGGAGATGAAGGAAGATGGGAAGCAGCGCATCGGGAAGGAGCACCCTGCTCCGGATAATCAACCAGGAAATCCCCCCACCCGCCATGAGTCTTTGGAGAGTAGAATCTCCGCTGTTCAGGAAGGGTTGGAGGTGGTTAACAAGAAATTGACCCTGCTCATCAGATTTCTCAAGTAGACTTTGAGCCCGGACCCCTTGGTGTAGGAACAAAGGATGAAGGAGGCCCAGGACCTCCAATCCATGCAGGAACTGCAAGCCAAAATTGACAGACACATCCTGGATGTGGGTCTAGATACTGCTAGCAGGATGGGTGGCTTCCTGTGCCCTGGCGGGCTCCCCTAGTCCTCTGTTTCTCTCTGTTTGGTCTTGTCTGCTACAAATCAACGCCTGTCCTTCTGGTCTATCTCTTGACTCTTGGTGTTATGTATCGGCTTCAGCCCTATGCTTAGTTCATACGTTTCGGCCCTATGCTTGTTTTGTGTCAAATGTCCAAATTTTGAAAGTGTCATGACGCTATTTCTCTTTGTTCATAAGCTAGCCGCCCTCGGTGGTGTGCAGTCTGGTTTTGAAAGGCTCGCATGGTGGCTATTTTGGTACTGGAAGCCCAATACCGGTTCACAGTGAGGTTGTAATGGCTATCTCAGGTTTCTGTCTGCCTCAACAGACTTTTTGTAAAATATTTTCTTCTTTAATACATATACAACTGACTTACAAAAAAAAAAAAAAATTGGCGCGAAAGTTATTGAACTCATTTCTTCTTTCTATTTTGTTGCTAAGGCTGTTTGGACAGGATGCGTTCATCTACATCCCAGGTAACAAAATAACTTCTTACCTTTACGCACATGCTAGTTCTTTTGTACATAGTTTAGTTTTCTTTAACAGGAACTCATGTTTATTTTTTACTAGTATGAAATTTTACATTACCAAGGCACAAATAAAGTGAAATTGTAAGAGATTCCTTACTCCCTCCTATATTGAAATAATTTCTCCATTCGTGTGGTTCTGAGGTCGGCCAACTATGTCGAGGTTCTTTTTGTTTCAATAGTATTCACTACACGTGTTAGTTATTTTCGTATTACATCTATCCTAGGGGATTCAAAATGTTATGAATGAGTCTCATTAAAGTGGGTTGTGTGTATAAAGTGTAATTCTATTATTTAAATAGAATGGATGCTCCAATTCCCACAATGGTATTTCGACATGTATTAGGGAATATTTGAACAAAGGGGTTTTATAACGTAGAGAACACTTATACAATTTCTCTTAAGTTTCGTATTTAAATGAAATTACTAGTTTCCTTACTTTCTTCAATACTAATGGCACTAGAAGCGCATTATTTCTGATAGTAAGTTCTTACTTGACTATAATATAAAAATATATCTTGTACATATTTGGTGGTACTTGTATATCTAGTATATTCAGGGTTTCTTATACCATTTTCTTCTATTAACGGTTGTGAGAGCAACTGAGTATTGATATTTTCAATGTTTTCTTTTGCATTCTCTTTTATACAAAGTTAACACACATTATTTACTAGTTATTTGCATCGCATTTGAGTTATATGGTAGAATATGAGGAATGCTTATATTCAATATTATATTCAGCATGTTGGTAGTATGCCACAACTAGGATTTTGGTTTTTGATTCTTTTGCTTACATGTTGTAACAAATTGTGAACCTATTTTTTTTATTTGATCATAAAATCCATAATATTTATAGTTT